>JAEIFV010000694.1:0-170437 GCA_018904265.1 Lordiphosa collinella | reverse complement strand
CTCCCTCCCCCTCCCCTCCCCACCCTGCTGGTTAAGCATTTAAGTTTTCATTTGCCAACAAAAATAAACACACAAATTGCTCGCATTTCCCTTCAGGCATAAAAATGCAATTTCAAGTTTCATAATTGACAGTTTTGCAAGGGGAAGGAAGGACCAAAAGGAGTTTCATATTGATGTGCAATTTGAATGCTCCTTTAATTGAATTGGGAAAACATTTTCTCTGTTTCCTTTTGACTGCAATGCGAAATAACAACCATGATTGACAATATCTACAAACTTATCAAATTAACAAGAGCTTTGATAGAAAGCAAATTGGAGTTTCCTTCTTACATCCTGGCGATTCCTTGTCACATAATATCCCAAAGTGTGAATAGGTCAAATAAAAAAAAAAAAAAATTTATAAAATAAATTAAATATAAAATAATTTAAATAAAAAAAATATTTAAACAAAAAAAGATAATTAAAATTTTAGATATGGTAATAGCTAAATGTTAGAGTGTGACGGCTGCCGTGTTGGGATAAAAGGTTGGGCTCTACTCCAAGTGAGGTCCGACAAAAACTTTATTTATTTAATAAATAAATAAATAACCAAGGCGGGTGGGGTGTTGTACAAGCAATGTCTCCTGCGAACTCGGACCGGTTCATGGACGCGGTGGATCTGGACAGTGAGACCTGGACCAGAATCTTGGACGGACCTGGGGGTACCGGTGGACCTTATTTTTTTTTTTTTTTAATTTTAAAATGTTCTCAAAAACGGAACATATCAACACATCAAGATTTTGCGGTTCTCAAAAAGTTCTTGAGGTGAGAAATTGTTCTTAAAGTGAGAAAACCGGTTATGATTAGTTTTTGTGACCGAATGTGCTCATTTTGAGTCCAATTTTTCACGGTTTTTTCCCTCTGTGCAGTTAGTTTCTGTTTTAAATGTGTTTGTGGGCAGACTTAATGAACCAACATTCAATAATATCGATTGCCCTTGTCAGTTTCCGCCTTCTCTGAAGTAAATAGACCAATGTTGTATTCTCCGTTCGTCAAATGGGCCAAGTGTAAAATGCCCGGCACAGATCGATGCCATAGGCGTTGTGGCCGACGAACTCAAGTGAGTCGTCTCTGCCGTAAAATCTACGCCCCAGACTCGAATGGTGCGGGTAGACGTTGTCTTTGGTGTACTCGGATCGGGTGAGAACATTGTACCGCTTCTTCCGTGTTTTCTTTACAATGACTGAGGGTTTGGTTCCATTTTGGTTGCCATGTCGGACGAAGCGTATAGGATCTGAAGGGAAATTCCTGGTATCGGGGTGGTTATGGTCTCTGCGGGGACGATGTTCGGGCGTGTCTCTGCGCTAGTGTCTTGATTGTGTTACGCGTACTTTCATCGTGTTTTTGGTGTCGAATTAATTTTGACATTTGGTGTCTTCAGTTAGTGTCTCAACTTTCAAGGTTGATGGCTGCTTCAAGTGGATGTCGATAAGCAATTTCGTTCAAGTCGGGTTCTTGGTTGAGGACTTCGTTGTTGCTTCGCTTGCGGCTTTAGTTACGGTTTTGTGATTGAGTTCGACGTGGGCTGGCTGACGAATGCCAAACAAAGAGCGTCTGTCGTTTGAAGAATGTTACTTTCGGTTTAATTTTTTTGGATTTTAAATATTATACTTTTGGAATATTTCAAATTGGGTTTTGTTCACGTTAAATTCCTAACTTCCGAGTAAAAATTGACTTAGTACTATGTTAACAAACAGAGGGGACCTTTATGAACCCGAAAGTCACTAGAAGAGCTAGGTATGTAATAAGTATAAGGTGGTCTCGTCACGACAGCAGCTCTCTCGATTAGTCCCTTATTGTCAGTACTTGGCAGGCTGTCAACAGAGAACTCGTATCGCACGAAATTTTTTCGGAATTTAACCTTTTGAAATTCTTTTCGTGCAAGTATTAAAACCGAGGATGTAAATTTTATTCATGTTCCCAAAAATGAAAAAAAAAATTGTGGGAAGCATCCTTAGAACGTAGTTTTGTCCAAATTGTTTGAAGAATTGAATCTTCTGGGAATCGCAGGAAAGTCTGTCGGAAAATTCAATCTTCTAGCAATCTCCACGGCGACTCCCAGAAGACTCTTTTTAGGCGATGGGCGATTAAACAATCGCCAAAAAGAATCTCTTGGGAGTCGCCTTGAAGATTTGCTACTCTTCTAAAAGGCTCTTATGCAACCCTTCTAGAAGACTTTTTTTGCGACTCTTCTAGAAGTGTCGCCAAAGAGACTCACTTTCTCCCAACAAACGATCCCAACAAACGATATTTGCCGTTTAAAAATTTTTGCTGGGAAGGGTTAAACACAGAAAATGTTGCCTTTTCACTCTCACTTGAAATTAGTGGGCACTCATTTGTCAACATACAATAAGGGAAACACTTTAAGGACGAGACTACCTTATACTAATTTCATCATGAGCTAGAGCATGGTGGAATTAACAAGGTGAAGCCGTCAGCATATGCTGAGGGCCAATCTATCAAAGCCTATGTGATAGAAAGAGACAGCATGATATTTGTTATACTAATGCCTATAGAGCAGTGGTGTCCAAACTCACACAATGAAAGCGTTTGCTTGTGTACGAAGCAGCGAAACACGAAGTCAAGGTAACGTTTTACTGCTTTACACTGAAAAAAAAAATGCGTGCGATTCAAACATAAAACAAATTAAATTTTTAAATCTCTCTCCCTCCCCTTTATTTTCATTATAACCCCCGTGGCAAAGTTGGTAGTGCCTTTTAATAACATCAAAGGTAAAGCGACATGCAACGTAATGGCACAATAAACATTGAGCGTTACCATCCATATTCTCAATGAAAAATAATTCATTTTCCCAATTGAGATCAAACATTTTTTTCGGGGTAGTGTAAAAATCCGCTCTATAGTCTTTCCTCATTGAATGCTGCAAGGCAACTGACTGCGAACAGCCGAACACTGAGTCGTAAGGCAAATGGTGTCGAGCGTTCTATTTATGAATACACTATTCTCCCTCTCTATCGTGACGCTGCGCGCCGGCAGAATTTGGCTTGCCAACCACGCGTGGCTGCCTTTTCAAATTTGGACATCGTGCGTAGCTTTTCCCATATTATTTTGTTTTTTCCGAATCTTTGGGAACTCGTTTGAGTTTAACGTTGTTTCGCGCAAACGATTTACGGCAAATAACACGATAACTCGACATCTTTTCACCCACTAAAATCAGAAAATGACAGCACGAATAAGACTATTACGCATACATACAAAACTACAAAAAAATTTATCCGTAGCCTACCTTTCGCTTCAAGCACTCACAGCATACTGGCCCTTTGGCCCTACAAACAGAGAGAGTGCTGTCTCGGACGGCTTCACCTTGTTAGTTCCACCACGAGCTAGAGCAAGGTGTATTTTTTAAAGGTGACGTATTCAGTAGTGGCAGGTGGCCCTAATTTTCTCACCTGTCTCTCTCGGCTCAGATGACAGCTCTCTGAGAGTCAGAGCACTCTACGTTTGTTATTGTTATTGTCGTCTCTCGACGTCGTTTGCACTTAGGCTGTCAAAATAAGGCCTCTTGAAAGAGGGCTGCTGTGTTGAATTCGTCACCTTTAATAAATACACCTTGAGCTAGAGCATCTATTTAAAAATTTTACCCAACAAAAAAGCTGAATAGTTCCTTTAAATTCAATGGTTTCGTTTGTGCTCAATATCTATAATCTTTACATACTTTTCGGAGCAGCGTGCTCTATTTTCTATCATAATGTTGATATGTTTACATTAATGTAAATGCTCTGTTAGTTAACATAAGGGAAGGCTATTAAACATTAGTTCCCCTGTTATATAGAAGGTTTTCCATTAGACACATAACAATTTTATCTATTAATGAAACACAGAATTATTTAAGATATTGAGTTCTGGTATTGAATTTTAACTAATTTTTAACAATTTCTAAGAAAAGGTTTACTTTAACTGAAGTTTTAACATTGATAGTTCATTAAAAAAAGTTTAAGAGTTCGTTCATGATACAATTACATAAGGTACGGCGTACATTCAAAAATGTGGACTGACAGCTTTTGCTAAGTGAAAACCACACAAAAACCCAGCCAGACTGAAATAATGTGGACTGAACTGAGAGCACAGTGACTTATCCGCCATACCTTGTATAGTTATATCATGGGTTCGTTCATATAAAGATACCAAATTGTTATGTCCCTAATGGAAAATTCTCGGTTAAAAAATAATCATGTTATTGCTAAATTGGATATTCTCAAAGTCTTTCGACAGCGTTTTAAATTGTCTTCTGGTTCTGAATTCGCGTCTGTTGAAATTTCCGTTGGAGCTTCTTAATTGGATATCATCTTAGCGTCAGTCTAGAACTCAGAAAGAAGTCTTTAAGAGTTGCAATACTAATCTCGTCTCTGTTTTGAACTCACAACTCACACTTACCTTGTTTCGGGAACTTGAACACAATTGCCGTTATCTTACGACTATCAAGCACTCGTGCAACATTGCCGTAAATCACAGTAAATAAAGAAAATCGACAATCGACGATGAGCGATTGAATTAAAATATAAAGTTTATTTTTTATGTTATCATAAAAAATTTATTTTTTATTTACACAGGATTTGATAACATACGTCTTTTTTTTTTTATTCATCTATAAAAAACCCCTTTTTTTTTTTTTTTCTCAAAAAAATTTTATAGCTACAATTGAGAATTCCTCCGAATATTTTTATTATTAAAAAATTTTACGACTTTTTCGCTTTTTTATTTGAAAATAGTCTCTAATATCAATTAAAATGTTTTTATTACAAACTTAAAGTGAGTGCAAGCCTTTGCCCTGCAAAGCTCCAAAATGTAAAGTAAAAGTAAACTGAACTGAAACTGAATTTTGCAGTAGAATCTCTTGGCTTATACGTCATGGTCCTACGAGCCGGATGTTCTGGAAACAATGTCTTGTAAGAGGGCAGAGAATCCCAAAAGCTAAATGTCTTGTTTCAGTTATGAACACTTGTTAAAGTGTTGTTAAAAGCTCTAGAGGTTGAAGTTTGGTGGATTTATTATTCATCGCGCATCGCATCCAAATGGAGAGGACAGAAAAGGACGCTTGTGTTGGTGAGCATGAATTGCTACAGCCGATTTACTTGCTTTTCTGTGCTCACCGTTTCACGCGTCTGTGTAAAAAGCACGAGTGACTTCGGCCAGAGGTGGCTTTCTTTCTCTCTCTCTTGCTTAATAATGTTAAAGGATCTGTTAATAACATGGCTTTCTGTAATGATTACTTTCGTTCCGACAAAATAATAAAACAAAAACAAATTTTGGAAAATGTCAAGGATATTTCTCTGCCTGAGTAAAGGGTATAACGGAATAAAGTGGACCATAGTTATGTTGGTATTTACATTAAATTGAATCAAAGAGATACACAGCATACAACTGATCCTGTGGTGCTCTCTTTCGCACACAAACCGCACATATGCCCAAGGTCTAATTGTGGCCAGCTTGGATGCCAAGGAACGTACATAGATACATAGGTAAACGGATGAACAACAAAAACAATTGCAGTTGTCGGAACTTACGCATCAGGAAGGACAATAAAGAAATGCCACCCCAAAAACGAGAAATCGTAAGCACTTTAGCTTCGGGGCCGTTGGGACATTAATGGGACCAGCGGGTAGAGCGGGGAAGACACCATACGCTTTAACCTGTTTTCCGCAAAGCTTTTACGCACTGCTTGGGGCTCTCTCTCTCTTGGATTTGCCACCCTTTTAAATGAAAAGCACACACACTCGGTTAGAGAGAGCCAGAAGAGAGCTAAGAACTTTTGCCAATGGACTTTTCGCCTGCTCTGGCCCAGTATCCATTCGGTCGTGTTCCCATAATGTCTGCCAGCGGAGCGCAGCGCTTATGGTCGCAGCCATCGTCAACGTTGTCATTGTCATCCGTGTCCACCAGCAGCAGCAGCAGCAGCAGAAGAACAAGAAGAAGCGGAGCAGCAGCAGCAGAAGCAGCTTAAAAATACATTTTCACAATGAAGCAAGCAAACGGAGGCAAGCAGCAGCAGGCGGCACCGCAACAGAATTAGTTTTTGTGTGAAAATTTACAACAAAAAAGAAAATCTGAAAATCTTAAGTGTGAGAGAGAGAGAGAGAGTGAGAAGGAGAGCTAGCAGCGAGATATATTTATATAGATAAATTCTTTTTTTTTTCGAAAATGGCACGCGCTACTAGCTACTTTGTGTGTGTGTGTGTGTGTAAGCCTAGTGCCGTGGAAAGTTGTTTAAAAATATCTATAAAAGTGAAAAAAATTAGTGTTAAAATTCGTTCTTTTTTTTGTGTATTCTACATACACACACACACACTCGCACACACATACAGCGAAGTCTGCTTCGTTAGGCCTTCGTTTGGTGTTTCGGTTTTTACTGTGCAAAACCAAAAGTTTCTTTTTCAACTCTTAATCAAACAATTTGAAGCATAATATTTATATATATATTAATTTTTTGGTCAATTTCTGTGCCTTTCCCTCAAAGTGCATTGCCGCAAACTTCCTGCTGCAGGCCAGTAATTGGTGCTCCCACGCAGGCGCATTCTTGCTCTTCTTTTCTCTTTGGCCTTTTGACAGCCGCAACACATTTCCTAGTACAGCAGTAAACAGCAGGAAGGCCAGCCAAGCACATGCAACTTTTCGAACTTTGTAAGAAACTCCTTGCTCCTTTAGAAGGTCCTGTAATTGCCTGACTGTTGTCCCAAATACGCCTCAGCTGAACTTTGCCTCATTTTCGTCACCATCTCTCGTCTTGGTGGTCGGTCGTGTGCCACATGTCGTATGCGTGTTTCTTATTAAGGCGGCTACGTCATCTCCGTCTCACCTGTGCCACCAAACGAACATTTCCAATCATATTTTCTTTGTATTTCGCGGGTATTTCCCAACAAGATTTGAATCGAAAGAGCTGCCAAGTGACATGGCATTCAGTTTTCAGTAGGGGTTGTTGAGTGCACGCCACTTATCGCCTCCGCCTCCCTACTTGCCCACCCCCACCTTCCTTCGACTTGTCATTTTAGGGTTTTTTTCTTTCTTTCTTATTGCTTTCTATTTGTTTATTTTTTTGTTGATCTGCATTTTTGGCATGGGTTTTGTTAATTTCTTTATTAAGTGTACGTTATGACGAAATTGGAAAAGGAAAATGAATGGAATAGATTTTAATAAATATGGGAAATCTTTGTTTTACCTCTTAGAAGCGGCTTGGTTTCGAACTGTATTGTGCTTGTAAACCATTGTGAAATATTGAAGCCATCCGAACCATTTCACCTAATACAGATTTAGTTCTCAGAATTGAATTCGAATCCGACAAAACCTATTTTGATGCGAATTTTTATGTGTTTTATATAAGAATAGTGTTAAAAATTAGAAAAAGTAAAAACTAATAAGTGGAAAATCTCGTAGGCTTTGTCCCAAGCCTTGAAACCGGTTCGAAAGCGGATAGAATTGTTTCAAAAGTTGTTCAAAAATCCAACTAGATTTGCAATAACAGGAACTTGAGAAAACGGGCTTAAAAGTAAATCAGAGTCTTATCTAAGATATTATTCAATAAAATAGGGGAAAGTTAACTTCGGCTCGGCCGAAGTTTTGTATACCCTTGCAGCTTCCATTTAGAACTAAAAGACTTTTTTGGACCTTACTTTTTTATAGATCTATACTTTATAGATGTGTGATTTCGATCAAACCTGGTGAAATCATGGAAAAGCATAATACACTGTTAATTACGAAATTTGGAGGCGATCCCATTTCAACCAAAAAGTTTTTCTCACTAGAACTTTTTTTCCGACCGATCATTCATACTGTAGCTATATGCTAAAGTCATCCGATTTTGATAAAACTTTGTAGAAATGTGTTAAAGTTTATAAAATAAGTGTATGCCCAATAATAAGGACGTTTTCATAAAAAACAAAAAAGTTTTTCTCACTAGAACTAGTTTTTCGACCGGTCGTTTCTATGGGAGCTATATGCTATAGTCATCCGATTTCGACCAAACTTTGTAGAATTGTGTAAAAGTATACAAAATAAGTGTATGCCAATGATAAGGACGTTTTCATTTAAAACAAAAAAGTTTTTCTTACTAAAACTAGTTTTTCGACCGATCGTTCCTATGGCAGCTATATGCTATAGTCATCCGATCCGGCCGGTTCCGACAAATGTGCAAAGTATTCAAAGAGGATGCAAAGTTTGGTGAGGATAGCTTTAAAACTGACGGAGGAGATAGCATAGAAACAAACAGACGCTCGTCATGCTGATCAAGAATATATATACTTTATGTGGGTGCGTTACAAACGTCAATGCGTTACAAACATCCTCACAATTTCATAATACCCTCTGTAAGGGTATACAAATAATTTGGAAAATTGGTCTGTTGGTTTATAATGTAAGTGTTAGATTTTACAAGTGGAAACCCGGATTTGAACTGGTGTTGCCCGGATTCAAAGGAGATTCAGAGCAGCACTGCAAATCGGTTTTAGACCAAACCGACCGGAATTCCGACATTTATTTTACTGTAAACCGAACCTCTTTAGAAATAAAATGTGAATCTGAACCTGTTCCGTACCTAAAATTTCGGTTCGTTTCAACAAAAATTGTATAGACATGAACAAATTTGACTGGTCGGTTTTGTGCGACTAAGTCTTACCATTGACAGAATAGTTTAATGTAACAGAAAACGTCTAGAAAAATGTTCAGAATTATTTTAAAAATCTTCACCCATAATAGCCTCTGTAAGCTTATCAAGAGATTCACAAAACAAGACCTTAATTACAAGGGCCGTCCCAGAAATGGCCAACCTAGCACAGTATTGTTGGAAAATGTTCACAAAAAATATTAAAAAGGGGAAGTACCGACTCTTAAAAGCTTAAGTTTGAAGTTTGGTGCCTTTACCTTGCACAGGTTTTTTGCGATTTTAATAGAGAACGCTTGTTATTGATTTGCAAACATGGATAAAATTGGTCATCGTTATGTGATACAATACTTTCATATAAAAGGTCTTAGTCCCAATATTAAAAAGGAGCTGGATTCTACCTTACGCAATTCTGCTCCCTTGTTTACAACAATAAAATATTGGGTGGCTGAGTTTAAGCGAGGTCGTTTGAGCTGCCAAGATGAACATCGAAATGGGCGTCCAAATGAGGTGACCACTTTAGAAATGGTGGCCAAAATTAAAAAATGTGTATTGAGTGACCGGCGGTTGAAAGTTCGTGAGTTAGCTGATTGTGTAGGCATTTCAAAAACTGCTGAACATCGCATATTGACCGAAAAATTGGACATGAAAAAGTTATGCGCAATATGGGTGCCGCGTTTGCTGACTTCAGAGCAAAAAACGCCGGTTCACACCTCTGCCGTTGCAATGGCTAAAATTAATGAATTATAATTTGAATTGCTACCTCACGCCCCCTTATTTGCCAGACTTAGCTCCCTCTGATTATTTCTTATTTCCAAACTTGAAAAATGGCTCGGAGGAAAAGATTTGGCAACAATGAAGAGGTGGAGTCCGAGGCTAATGCCTATTGAAGAGCTACAGTTCTTTTTTATAAAAGGATCGAAGCTATTGAACATCGCTGGGAAAAGTGAAACGACCTAAAAGTATCCTATGTTGAAAAATAAATAAAAAAAATGATAAATTTTTGTGTTTTAGTAGTTAGGTCGGCTATTTCTGGGACCGCCCTCGTACATTACATTGGCAAATGAAATTTTAAGAAACAGTAAATTATATTTTGGATATTCCCATGTGCTCCTCAAATCACTTCCAAAAACGACACAATTCCCAAACGATTTGAGTCGTTTCAAGGCCGATTTCAGTTTTGTGATTTGAAACCGGTTATTCGACCAAATTTGCTCTCCAAATTCAAAACTTTTGCGAATGCGAAATCGGGATAATAGTTGAAATTAAATTTATTGTTTTTTGTTCTTTATTAATATAGTGTAAAGCATGTGCTGAACAAAGGTTCAAACCAAAACCTCTGCCCAAAATCCTCGAACCACAAATGCACGAACCTTAACCATTGGAATATTTTGGTTCGAGCCCGCGAACGGGATTTCCAACAGAAAATTTTGTTTTGCAGCCCTGGCTAAGACATTTTTTTAAAGCTTTGAAGCTACCAAATCAAAACTCAGTTTCGAAACAAAAAAATGCGTACTCGAATTAAGAAATTCGTTTTTACATCAAGTAAAGGGTGATTTTTTAAGAGCTATAGGAAAGTTTTTCAAAAAAAAAACCACATAAAATTCAGAAAAATGCATGAAATCTTTATTTGAATCAATAGTACGGTCCATATAATTTAATGTTTAAAGATTATTTCATGCAAATGTTGACCGTGACTGCGCCTCAAATGGTCCATCCGCTTAGTCCAATTTTGGCATACTCTTTCCAACATTTCGGCCGGTATCTCACGAATAAATGCTTCAATGTTGTCTTCCAATGCGTCAATTGAAGCAGGCTTGTCTGTATAGACATGAGCTTTAACATAGCCCCACAAAAAATAGTCTAAAGGCGTTAAATCGCACGATCTAGGCGGCCACCGAACCCGACTCTCAATAAGTCCATTGTTGCGCGTGCTGTGTGGCATGTGGCACCGGCTTGTTGAAACCACATGTCATGCAAGTCAAGCTCTTGCATTTTGGGCAAAAAAAAGTTGGATATCATCTCACGGTAGCGCTCACCATTTACAGTTACGTTACGATTCATCTCTCGAAATTCTGGAACACCAACGGATTTCTCGATCGATTAGCAAACCAACCGAAGCCAAAATTGGAACTTATCTTGTTCTTTTTATTTTCATTTTTCTCTAGAACCATCGCTAAGTACGATGAACATTCCTTTGCAGCTTGAAAATTCTTTCCCAGCTTGTTTAATTTTTTCTGTTGTGTTGTTATTTTTTCATAATTAAAAATTCCTTTGGCTATCGCGCCTACAAAGTCCATTCAACTCCAAATAGATCAACATCAACTCATCCATAAGTAGCTGGGCAATTTTTGGCGTTGAACAACCCCTTTTTTTACCCCATTTGACTACCTACTTTGGTAAAGAATTGTAGCAATCAAATATTTGATGCTAAACATAATTATGTGAACAAGGACACCACTCTTAAGGATATACACAGCCAAGAGAGAGAGAGAGAGACGACCAAAAGTCACCCTCTTGGGGAGGCAATTGCAGAGAAAAGGGCAAATTCCTCATTAAGAATTATGGTCGGTCGTCGTGTCTCATCTCATTTCTCGGCTCGTGCAGTTTTGAATATCAAAATAAATCGTAAACAAGGTCATATTCTATATTGGTGTGTGTGTGCCCTCTCTCTCCCTCCTTCCCTCTCTCTCGCTCTCTGGAAAGCCCTCAAACGTTATTCTCCTCCACGCATCTTTCAGGGAAAAGAAAAAGAAATAATGTGTGCCACAAACAAATCAAAGAAATCCTCTCATAACCTGAACTCCATAGACAACAAATAAACAAAAGGAAGGAAAAGAAACCCAAAACAAAAACAAACCACAAAATTAAAAAAAGCTTTAACTAAAATATTTTTAACTATACAATATACATACATATATATACATATAAATCGTAATTATAGACATTCTAGCCACTTAAGTGTTTAGTGCATAAAAAATTATTAAATTCTTAAGAAAATCCACAAGTGCAAGAGATCAGATCGACGGGCGCATAAAAAACACAAAGGGCAGCTTGTGATTTTCGGTGATATGGTGTAAATGTGATAAACAAAGTTTTAATTAAATTACAATAAACAACAACAACAACAGCAACAAAACTCACTCTCAACAATAAATAACCTTTCAAAAACTACAAAAACTATCCCAAATCGTCGCACAACGAGTGGAGGCAACAAACAAAGAAACTAACAAAA
Source organism: Lordiphosa collinella (assembly GCA_018904265.1). Classification (NCBI taxonomy): domain Eukaryota; kingdom Metazoa; phylum Arthropoda; class Insecta; order Diptera; family Drosophilidae; genus Lordiphosa; species Lordiphosa collinella. The sequence goes on along the minus strand of JAEIFV010000694.1, from coordinate 158,552 downwards.
AAAGACGTCAAGTGTTTTGGATTTTATTTACCTTTTTTTGTTTTCATTTCCTCTCAACTGCACTGCCGCATATTTTCGACAAATATGATTTTACTCTAAACTCTACGCGTACGCAAAAATTCTTATGAACCAAGACATAAAAAAGACAACCAATCCAACAGAAAGCGCCACAAAAGTCAAGCCAACACTTCTAACCCCCCTTTGGAGCTACATAAAACTGTTGAAACAAAATGCAATAGTTCTTCTCACTAACTCTGAGGTAAAGTTTTGCTTTGAATAAGATTGATTTATAATGTTAAGAATGAAAATGATTTATAATTAAAAGAGCCTCAAGCGTGAATGTTTGAGTTGTCGGCAACTGTGAGACACAAAGTTACATCTGTGATATAGTGGGTCAGCTCAGCGGATTTTGAACTCAAAAACTACATTCATACTAGGGGTAAGTTATTGCTTTACAAAGTCTAACAGTCGCAGAAAAAGTTCTTGACAGTCTTGCGCGGCTTTCTGCCTGCTGATCCCGCCTCGGGACATATAAAGAAACGGGGATAATGAGAAATACACAAGCCAAAAGTTTGAGAAGGCGATAGCTCGGATTGGCTCTTTGGGGCTATGTGCGGATCTGCTGAGCGTACGGTTATCCCAACCAGACTGCAGGCCGGTTAACGAAATTACACAAGCCGATGGCTGCTTGAAATCGCCTGGCGGGTGGCTGACATATAATGTACAAATTCTGGTACTGCTTTGCGGATCGGGCAGGCCATTGGTTACCCTTAGCTGACTGCCGGATGATTAACAGAAATGTGCTGGCCGACGGCTGTTCTAAAATCTCCTGCCGTACGACTAACATTTCAGGTATAGTCTCTGGTAATGCTAAACCGATGTGCCGGTCCGATGGTTACCCTAAACCGGCTGCCAGGTTGTTAATGGAGAAGGGCCTGACCGATGGCTGTCCTTAAACTACCAGTCGGATGGTACACACTTCATGTACCATCTTTTGGTAGTTCTATGCTGATCGGCTACGCCGATGGTTACCATTAGGTCACCGCCGGATGGTTAACTATATTTGTATGAGCGTCCGCGAGAATCGGTCAACCGACGGCTTGCTTTCGGCAGCACCTAGCACAGAAAAAACTACTGAGAAGGTACTTATTTATTCATCAATATCCATTATGTCCCCTTCAAAGGGGAGCACTTCTGAAATGCGCTTTTCGGTATGGCCATCAGCTCGTTCTTCGATTCTGACTTGATCTCATCAATTTAATTGGTCTCTTTTGTTTTGGGAATAGGAAAAAGTCGCAGGGAGCCAAATCTGTTGAATACGGTGGTTGAGGCATGATTACGGTTTTGTTTTTGCCCAAAAAATCACGAACAAGCATTTATGTGTGAGCTGGTGCATGATGCAGAATCCACGATTTGTTTTTCCACAATTCCGATCGTTTTAGCCCGTATTGCTTCACGCAAATGTTGCATAACTTCCTTGTAGTATTCCTTATTAACTGTACGACTTCTTGCCAGGAACTCATGATGCACCACACCATTGAAATCAAAGAAAACAGTAAGCAAAACCTTTACGTTTGATCAAACTTGGCGTGCTTTTTTTGGTCTTGGCTCATCTGGCCGCTTCCATTGGGATGATACCCACTTTTCGTCACCAGTTATGAACCGTTTGAGCAAACCAGGATCGTCGTTGACGTCATTTAACATCTCCTGAGCTATACTAATGCGACGTTGCTTTTGCTCAAAATTTGGCAAACTACTAATCGAAATTGGCTGCTAATGGTAAACATGTAAAATGGCTTGACACAGCCCCAAAGGACCAAAGCCGAGCTTCTCTCAACATCTTGGCTGGTGCGCTTCTAATTTACGCACAAGAGAATGGGACCTACAGTTTAACGTTGAATCCGAACGGCAGTTTGAGAAGCTTTTGAATGGCTAATTACTACAAAGCTGGCGCCAACAGCAGAGAGGGGTGACCTGGTGTAAAGTTTATTTAAAGAAAAAATTTTTCATTAGATGTTCCAAGGCGGGATTGAACCGACGACCTCTTGCACAGCGGTCGCGCACACTAGCCGCTGAGCCACCCGGCCACACTATGATAAACATATGTGTCCAAAAACAAAATATCGATAATCCAATGTACACAGGCCGCGAAAACTCAAATTTTACCTTTTCCTTTGAACACTCCTTGGATATGCTCGAACACACATCTCAAGTGGTTCCCACCAGAAGGGCCTCTGCAAGTGTAGAGTCAAGCATCATGCATTCTTGACCATTTGGCTATTTATATGTTATGATATAAGTAGTAGACATGTTTATATCTTATGCTTTATGCGTATGTTAGGATCGAGTCGTGGTTCCATGTTTAGATACTAAACATTCTCCGAGGCCAAAAATGCAGCCACTTATCCCTTTGATATCTCGTGAATGTAATAATGCTTCATGAATTCCGAGAGTCCCATGTACTAGCTCGAACATTCTCCGGGGGCCTGCAATGCGACATCCACATATCCAGTTTGTATCTTACTCTTCCGTAAGAGCCACAGACTTTAATTAAATGTTGGTGTTCCAATTCCTTTGACTTGTCCATCGCGGAATCATTTGGTGCTGGTTTAAAAGATCTGCTTTAATTTGCATCTCTTCTGGTGGAATTTGTCGCCTGAGAAAAAGGAGACAAATTAATGGCCTTAAGTGTCGAATGAGCTTCGACCGCATGGTAGTCCTCAAGTGTCCATCTGTCCATGGTGCAGAACCGACCGATGATAGATTGTGCTTCCTGCCTCTTCACGGTAGGTTGATGGGCGCTTCCTTGTAGCCGTCAGCCAGGATATCGTTGTCGCGATAACCTTCCACTTGGGTGTCCAATTGTGAATCTCTCGCCTTACCCAACGACTCCATATCAGCAAGCAAATCCAGATTAAAAGGACTGCTTGCTTGCATAACCTTTGTGTGCTTGACATTTTTCAGATTTACTTTGTCTCTGCCAAGGCACATCTTAAGATTGGGGTTTTCAGATAAGGCACTGGTCGCGTACATCTTGCTGCTTCTGCTTGAGGAGATTCTTTTTCTTTTTGGGTTTTGATGGTTTTTCATTCTCTGCACTTTCACCTTGTAGAACTTCCATACCTTTTTTGTTGATTTTTGATTCTTCGTCCTTGTCGAGGTTTTCTATCTGTTGGCCATAGTCGACCACCAGCTCTTACGGTCTCGAAAGACACACATGTCCTTCGTCTCCCTGCTGAGTGCGATCCACCTCCATTACTTGCCCTTTAAGCTGCTCGACATGTTGACCGTGTTGGTTTGTGTCATCTTTTCTTTGGAACTGTTGATCCAGCTTCTAGGCAGACTAAGTGATTTTAACTGCCTCCTGGGCGGTATTGGCGGTATGTTCTTTGTTTCTCTTGCATATACGGTCCCATGCTGTTTTTAGTAAGAAGATTGGTTCATAAGCGAGGAGGTGAGTGAATTTCTCGCTTCCCCCTTCAGACACAAGTTCAGGTAATACATGTTAATGGCATCCCCGAATTCTGCTCACTCGAAATTTTGCAAATCTTGGGGGTTTGACCTAAATGTGAGCATTTCCATTGCTGGAAATTCTTTAAAAGTGAAATATAAGGAACTATCTCCGACCACATGAGGTATATATATTCCTGATCAGCATGACGAGCTGAGGCGATTGAGCTTTATTGTCCGTCTGTCTGTTTCTACGCGAACTAGTCCCTTAATTTTGAAGCTATCGAGTTGAAATTTTGCACAGAGGTATCTTTTAGCTGCAGACTGCACATATTTCGGAACCGCGCGGATCGGAAGGTTGTTTCTTGTAGCTGCCACAGGAATGATCCGTTTTAAGTGCATTGAAACTTCGGCAAAGGCGAAGTAAGCTTTGCCTTCTTGTTTTAATCCGAGTAGCTTTGCCTTCTCGTTTTAATCCGAGTAGACACCGGTACTTTGAACGGCCAGAAATTGACGGAATTAGATAAGTGTATATCCGGTCTGTGTTCCGCAGCAAGTTTTTCCAATGCAGCATGCAAGAAAACAAGAATTTCGTTGTACTTAAAGTGATCGGAAAACTCTTAGAATAAATGGTTCTTAGTTCAAGTTGGATTTCGTAGGGCAATGCCAAGCCAAAAAAGTATGCTATAGAAAATGCCAAATATTTTAACTCGAACTTGTAATTTTAAGTCCCTATTGGTTCTGTCACTTTGCCTATGAAGTGATGGAAAATGTTTAAAAATATTTCCAGAATTTGTAAAAACTTTTTTCATAATTTTTTTTCAAGATAAACTGATTTATAATGCATTCCCTCTCCTTCTCTTTCTATTTTGCAGTACATTTTACATAAACTGTGATTATGAGTTCCACAAAATCTCAAGTAGCCCTTGCTACAAATATTCCAACCAATTTATCCTCTGCCGCTTCTGCCTCGACAGCGGCTGCTGCGGCCGCCGTTGTTGTTGTAGCCAGTGCCAACGTTGCTGTTGCCTCAAATTCAACAGGAGGAGTCGGAGTAGGAGGAGGAGGAGGAGTGACAGCACCAGTCACTGCTGCCTCTATTGCTGGAGCAGGAACGACGTCATCAACGTCACCATCAGCGGCAGCCACCCAGACAACATCATCATCAATTGTCACAGCCACAACAGCGTGCCACAACAACAGCAGCAGCATCAGCACCAGCACCAGCAATAGCAGCAGCAACAACAACAGCAGCGAGGAGGCTCAGCCAAACGCAGGAATTGCCAATTTGGGACGTCAGAATAGTTTTGGCAATAGACGCGTAAGTTGTCTTTATAATCATTATATATATGGGTCAGGTCAAGTCAGGTGTCAACTTAAGTTGAGTTCTCTCTGCTCTCAGAGCTCTTCTCAGGCTTCAGAATGCAGTTAGAGCAAAAGATACACGCCCAAAATGTATAAACTGGGTCAGGTCACCAGGCAAGGGAGGTGGTGAGTGGGTGGATTGCAGTTCTCCGAAACGGATTTACTGGAAATTCCCAATGTTACACCCAGAATTGGCAAACGCAGTACCAGACAGTTCCAGAGTTCAAGGTTTGTGTGTGTGTGTGTGTGTGGTGGGGGTGGTGGGTGGGGTTAGGTGGTTAACTATTCATTCAGGATTTATCGTCATCATAGTTTATGTTCACTGCGATAGAGCAATTACAGCTACACAGCTTTTGGAGCATTTTTCACATGACAGCTGCAGGCTGCTTCGTTCAACGTTCAGCGTTGTCGCTGGCTCCAAGGTCGATTTATTGATTTTTCCCATCGAAAAGGGCGACCAGGCAGTTGTTTTGTTGGCAAGCGCAATCAGTTTGAGAATTCCTGGAAAGCAATTTTAAGTTAGTTTACCAACTGGTAATCGAGCATATGATTTGACTGTTTGTGATTGGAGGAGGAGGAGGCAGTTGGGTACACCATTTGTTTGTTAAAACCTTGCACTGGGTTTCATTGATTTTGGTCAATAGTTTTGCTTGAATTTCTCTCTCCTTGTATTAAGTGTAATAGCGTGAAAAGACCTAATCCTTGCTTGAACTTCACTTAACATAAGAGGCACTTTTGACAAATTTACAAATCTTGGAGGTATTTGAATCAAATTATTTAAGAAAGAGAAGCCAAAACCCACAGTTTTTTAAAGTATTTAAGCCAACATTTATCGCTAGGTATTACTTTTTTTGAGAACATTTACAAAGTCATCCAATTGTTGAGTTGAGACCAGAGAAAATCTGAAGAAGTAACATCCCGAAACTGGTGAAAAACCAGTAAAAAGTATCCCGTTCTTATTCGTGGTCTCAAACCGAACCAAAAACGGTACCATATGTCCTCTTAAAAATTGTGAACAGAATTGAAAAACTGCAAGGAAAATGGTGCAGTTTATTTCGCGATTCTTTATGCTTTTAAAGCATTTGATGACTCGTAGCGGAGGTTTCCTTTAAAGCTAAAGTTTAAAAGATATAGCTTTTATAGTTAGATGGTTCTTTCCTTCCAGACATACATTTGTAGCAGCACAGTAGTTAAGTGTTTAAAGTGTTGTTGGGAAAGTTAGGTTAAATAGGCTGCTCGATGGAGTAGGGGAGGGGTAATAAGTGGGTGTTGGAGGTCAGGTTCTACGCAAATTCTCTTTATAAACCATCTTGAGAAGTCGACAGAAAAAGCCAGATCTTTTAGGGTCACATTTGCCAGACTGCCAAGATCTCCAAAGAAGTGTTTTCCCAGATGCTGGGTTCGCATCCTAAGAAGTGCATGGCATTCACAAAGAAGGTGTAGGATGCTTTCTATCTCCTCCTCATTCTCATAACTAAGACAGAAGTCATGGTGAGATACGCTCATCCTGATGGGCTTTTGACCTATGGTTCTGAGTCCCGTGATTACTTCTATCATAGTTCTCATCCTGTTCTTGATAAATTGAAGGAGTTGGGAAGTTCTTTTGGTTGAGTATCTTCGCCAAAGTGATCAAAATATGTGACAAGTCACATTGTCGCTCTGCTCTAGCTCTGGTTTTCCATTGTACTTCCATCATGATGTGCAGCAGGGGTTTTATTGTGTCCGTTACCGCTTATCTCGTTGGCAGCGCTGAACCGTTCTTTGCGAAGTCATCTGCTCCCTCGTTGCCTAGTAAGCCTGCGAGGCACCGGTTCCCACGGTGTTAGAGTGTTGTTATAAGCGTGCTGCCGACTAGGTTATTTCTAATGGCGTTTAATGACGGTCCTTTATAGCAGGCTGGCTGTCGGGCCAAGATGTAGATCAATGGAAAACGCTACACCAGTTCTGTAGAAGAAATGAGAGCTGAGTCGATAGAACGTATTTGTTCATGCTTTCCTCGGAGTTTCTTTTCCAGTAAAGTTTTGAGTTCAGAAAGACTCCCAAATACATCGCTTCTGTAAATCTGTTGAGCTCTGTTTCCCCAATAGATAGGAGTGTGAACTCAGGGATCTTGTATTTCAGTGTGTCAACCTGCGGTTGAACAGATTCCGATTTGCTGATTTTGGATAAGAACTTACGCGTTACCATTAGAACTTGGTCAACTGCGTTTGCTGTCACCCTTAACCGTTAAACTTCATGGTAAGAGGAAGTTTGTTAAAAAACCAGGTTCCAACGAAGCGGGGAGTTACCTCTCAGAGGGCCTCTCGTTGCTCTTCCTATGTTGCGTGTACAGAGATTAGAGTTGACCACTAGGCTGCTAAGGATATTTCTTAGCCAGAAAGAAATCATCGCATTTCGGAATGCGCAGTCTTATGCTTAAACCACAGCCCGTTGCTAGTATATTTTTGTGTAGTTGCTTACACGGTGGCTAGCAAGCCCAGGCTTCTACCACGGGGCACAGATATAAGACGACTTAGGACAAGGTTGACGTTCACTATTGCCCAGACTCTCCTGATACGATTGATACCTTAGCATGTAGCTTAGTTGAAAAAATCCATCTAGCTGCTGGTCCTATTGTTAGCACCCCGAGTGTGCCTCCAACCTCCTGGTCTAGTTCAAAGCCTGAAATGGTTGCTTTCTCCTGATTTTGCCTCTTGATTTACCTCAGGCGTTTGAGGTTTCGGGTACATTTCCATAATGCTTCTCCACAAAAAATCTTGACTTGGCAGTGTGCAGGACACGCCTTAGCTCCGTTGTGGCACTCTCCCATATAGCGAAATCAAGAAAAACACCCTCCGTTGCAACGACGGCTCTTGGGTTCATTCTGACGAGGCTGTTGCGAATGATTTTGCTCGTGATTTTGACACCAGCCACGAAGTACAGATCACCATATTTCTTTTTGGTCCATCCTGCACTATCCGTCTGATTAATGAGGAGGAGATCACAGAACAGATAAAGCGACTTAAGCCTTGCAAAGCCCCTGTGTTGGATGCTGTCGACGGAAAGGCAGACAAATCACTTCCAAATGCGAGGCTTTTGATTATTGAGTCTTTTGTGTCTGCGCTTTAGTTTGATCACACTCGTGCGTTTACTTGGCTTGGTTGGGCTCGCAGCCTTGGTTTTTCTTCTTCTTTTGGCATCGATGGTAATAAAATCACAACCGTTTTACGGTTTCGGCCGCTGCCACTAATGCCCGCCACTCGCCTCTGTCCCGAGCGACATTTCACCAGGAGGACACACAGCAATATCTCCCTGCACCTGGTCGCGCCATCTCCGCTTCGGTCGACCTGGCCCGGGAATGCCTCCTAACTCGTTCGCATGCCGACTGTTCACCCGTTTTGCTGGAGAGTTATCATCCATACGGGTAACATGTCCTATTCAGCGCAGCCGCTGTTGTTTTATGCGCTGGACAAGCTTAGTGTCTCCATAGAGCTCGTACAGTTCGTGATTCATTCGGATGCGAAATTCACCGCCAACGTTTAGAGGTCCATAAATCCTCCTTTGATGACATTGTCCATGCTTCTGCGCCGTATAGCGAGAGAGGGCTCTGCTCTTGAACTCCTTATTGAGCCCTTAGTAACATCGGTTTGCAAGAGTAATTCTTCTTCAGATTTCCAAACTAGTGTTGTTGTCGCTGGCTATCGTCGTTCCGAGATAGACAAACGAACCGCCTTGGTTCGACACACTCAAAATGATCGCAGGCACATTAAGCCAGGACAAGGATAGAGATAGCGTATGCAAAATACAAATGCAAACAAAAAAGAAAGTCAGTCAAGCCCGACTATAACATACTGTATACCTGTGAAGTGCTACCCATCACCGTTGCAACCGGTGCTGCCCATAATTGTTTGTTTTCCTTATAACTCGACAACCGTTTATCCGATCTTTATCATTCCTTTGGCGGATCGATAAATAATCTTGATTACTAAATATGTCCAGAGGGAATGAACCTTGTATCTATAAAACTGTGGGAGATATGACGATTTTTCCAATTTGCGAGGACGGGAGGGGGCGTGGCAAAAATTGAAAATAAACTTGATCTGCCTGCAAGTATAAGAAGCATATGTCCCATACATGTCAAATCTCTAACTCTTACCATATCTGAGATCTGTTTGTTCATACAGACAGACGGACAGACAGACAGACGGACGGACAGACGGACATGGCTAGATCGACTCGGCTGTGGATGCTGATCATATATTCTTGATACTACTTTATACTTATACTTTACTTTATAGGGTCGGAGATGCTTCCTTCTGACTGTTACATACTTTTGCACAAACTTAATATACTCTGTGTACCTCTGGTACAGCGTATAAATAGGCCATCATGCTTTATCTTTTGCTCTCACAAATTGTTGTTTTTGTGTGCTTGTGACGATTGTGCACAATTGTTGATCGTAACAACTCGCAGCAGATCTTTGACTTCTGCAACAAGTACTCGCAGTGAATCGCCGCCGAAGCTACGAGTAACCGGGAGTATTTGTACTGAACGAACTTTACTCATGACGGCTCTCAGCAGAACTTAGATTTTAGGAACAAGGGCCTTGCGACGAATCGCGGCCGAAGCTCCGAGTCGACTTGAGTATAAGTACGGGCAATACTCGAGTTTGACAAGCCTTGAGCGCTGAGCGAGTGTACTCGTGGAGGCTCGTTGCAGTTCTCTGCCTGTTATAAATAGAAACGATAATAGACTGATGGTTCTGTATTCTTTTGGTGAGTTGTGGTTTATCTTCCTATTTTTGGGAATGAAGCATCAGATTATTTTTCATCGGTGATGATTTCGTCAATCAGCGTCGTTTCTATTTCAGTATCACCAGGTGCTCTGATTGACAGGATCAGATTTTGTTTTTATTATTAATATCGAGGATATGAACGGGTTGTTGGACCTGCTGAATCGAGTAGTTTGTCGGTCATCTGAAGTAGTTGTTAAACGTTTAGTACATCATCTTGGCAGAACATCCAACTAAATTTTGAATTTCCTTGAATGTTTTAGCTTGCTTCCTAAGGCTTATTGTACACTATCTTTTCTCGATCGAACAATGCTAAAATTAAGAAATTACTTTCAAAGGTTCCGAGTATACTAGAGTCGGGCTTGACCGATTTTCTAAAGTGCACTAAGGCTAAGCCTCGTAAATTGCTCCTGGAAATATTAACTCGATGTAATATAGTGATTAAACCGTATTAAAGAATACTTTCTTAATTAAGCAACATTAATTCATGCATTTCCTTTTGAACAATTGCCTGTTTAGTTGGGGGAAAATCAATTAACTTATCGCATATAAACAATAAAACAATCAAAAGCAAAGTTAACTGTTGAACTGACTCATTGACTGAAATCAACTTGAAATGAATTAAACGATTGGCTGGACTAGATTTGCCCTTCAAGGGAAAATGTCAAAAGGCGACGGCATGTAGAGCTTCAAGCTCTTTTACCCACACACACACACACACTTGTACATATATTGGTTTTTCCCAGCATGTGTGGTTTGGGGCCTGGTTGGATCGTTAACTCCTACTTAGGGGAGAGGGAGGCGCATGTTTGCTTTACATTTTAATGAGCCAACAATTGCATCATGGAAAACTCTTTTGCCTGTCAACTTTGGCATTCGCTTTTCGTTTTTCTCCTACTAATTTGAAACTAATTTGCGATTCTTGCAGGGTAACATGAAGGGAAAACATCTCACACGGAGCCATGCCATGCGTGAGTCTACATCGCCTCCGCGTACGCCCACGCCACGAGCTGCCTCCGAGCATCAGCAACAGCTGCTTCAGGGGGAGTCCCCTCACGAGCACAACAACAACAATGCCATAACCAATAATAACAACAACAACAGCAAAGCACAATCAACTGGACGCGGCAATTCGCCACTAATGGAGACACCCGCCGTGATTGTCACTAGTCAGCAGCCACAGCAGCAGCAACAGCAGTCGCCACCAAAGCCTCCACAGAATGTTCCTCTTAGCAATGAGGCTGAGTTCCCCAAGCTGACGCCGCCCAAGAAATCTGGAGGAGGACAACACAATCGCACTAATAGCAATGGCAGTGGCATGGAATACAATAACAACAACAATAATGGCAAAAAGTTTGTGGTGGATCTTAAAGCCAATGGTCTGGACAACAACAACAAGAATCATCACAACAACAACAACAACTCTTCCACATCTCTAATCTACAACTCAGGCATGAACTACAAGGCCACCGATCGCCATGAGCGCCACGAACGTCACGAGATGTCCAGCCAGAATAGCAATCTCAGCAGCAATAACCATGACGAGGACTCTTACCACTATGAACAAAGAGGCGGACCACACGGAGGTGGAGGCAAGGGCAAGCATCGCACCAATACCAATGCAAAGGGTAGTAAACCACGCTTGAAGCACATTGGAGGCAGTTCCTCTGGCAGCATTGACAATGTGGGTGTAGGTGGTGCAGGCGGTGGAGGAGGAGGAGGAGGCGGCGGTGGTAATGGCCTGGTGGGCAACTCCAATAATCCCAATAACTCAAATAACTCTAGCAACAATACCTCGGGCTTTATTTCGCGTGGTAAGTTTTGGCGTTGATGAGACCATGTGACCCTTTACTCGGCTCACGACTCCATTAATTCTAGTCTTTCATCAATCAGAGAATTCGAGTGAACAATATACGGACTATGGTGGCACCGATTTGCTCATGTTCTTTCGTGATACATTGAACAAGAATCCCAAGGATCGGCATATATTGTTAAAAATTGAAAAGGATCTGATGGAGTTTGTGCAGGATAACAGGTGAGTGGAAGAATGCATAGTTAAGTCGTAAGATAAGAGACATGCCTTCTACGTGACACATAGAAAAAGTTCCCCGATGCTCCTTGGATGAGGAATAGCATTTTTACCTGAAAATTGTATCAAATTGATCTTATTTTTTGTTGGAGTATCGAATTTGGGGATCCTTAACCGATAAACTAAGACAAATAGAATCATTGCACTGCGAATTTGGTTATCGTCATGAACGACGAAGTCATACTAAGTGAGCGCACGCGTGACGATGTCATTCAAGAATGTTGGGAGAGGAGTACATACTCTATTAGCTATTTGGTGCCATATCTGTGGTGCTTAGTTCGTCTTGGTTCAGAAGTAATTCTAATCGCCTCTGTTTCAAATAAGATGTTTTTGTATTCCTTTCTATAATAAAAGAAAACTCCTTAAAGTATATCTTAGACGATTAATTTGTCACGTCGGGGTCACCAATTTGAAAAATTGGCTTTATTTGTTAATCAGCCATATTTCATAGCAGCTTTTGTGATTGGACCGACCCTTTATAGGCATTTATTTAGACTCTTAACGAGTGTACGGCACTGTTATGCAGCGTTGGGCATTAATTTAAGTTTCCATTTTCTCATGTTCTCGATAGCTACTATGTGTCAAATAAACTTACCATCGCTCATAGAGCTTTGTTAAGTGCAGAGCCTCTGCCTGCTTACGAAGCTTGACTGGTTCCAAACCTTTTCTTTTGTTAATAAGAAGCGCCTCGGTTTTATGGGGAACCAGACACTGCTCTTTAGCCTCTATCCAGTCGCACTTCTGTAATTAATATATTCCAAACGTCAAACAAACGCCAAATTGTGGGTGCATAGTAGAGCTGCACCCGTGACGTGAATTTGACCGTGTTACGACGTGAACGTGAGCGAATAATGAGTTTCCTGCGTGAACATCCGTGTGTTTTACGTGAGTGAATTAAGATCAAACAACGTGAGTGATTACAAGAATTATCAAAAAATGTGCATAATGTTTTATGGTTTTTATCTGACAAAATGGTACGGGTACATTCAACTGAAATGAAATAAACTTTTACAAGAATTCCAAAAACCTCGGAAAGTTTTTCTTTTCCCAATTGCTGCAAATCTGCTTTAAATTCTAGATAAAGGAAAGGAAATTAAAGTTATTGTAAAAGTACAGAGCAAAAGGAACGAAGTGTGGAAAATATTCTCAGTTATGACAATTGATAACAAGTCCCAAAATCTAGCATGTTGCAATTTATGCAAAGCAGGGTTGTCATATTCCACTCAAAGCGGTGGGTTATTGCGACACCGCTGCGTTTAACAAGGACCAAGCGAAATCGGACTTACACAAACCAATTTGAAAATTTTCATAAAACAAAAGTTACCCGAAAAGGATAAGAAGAATATTACCTTAAAGCAGCTGCAATGTATTGCCAAAAAACATGTGTAAACTGCGTCGTATTTGGTTAAATCAGAGTTTATGGGTGTTATTGTGAATGACGCCAGTCTCAAAACTCTCGTTTCCTTGAGTACTTGTGTTATACAATTCGATGAATATGTCAGGATGTGCTTCAGGATGATGATTTTGTTTTTACTTTCCACGGTCCAGGTGGTTAGGTCTTGCAAATGTACATAAAAAGCCGGAGGAAGCATCTCGTAAAGTATATATATTCTTGATCAGTATAAGCAGCCGAGATAATATAGCCCTGTCCGTCCGTCTGTATGAACACCTAGATCCCCGAGACTAGAAGAGCTATTGCAGGCACTCAGTACCTCCTACATAATAGATTTGTCTTCAAAAAAGTCACGTTGCATTTACATGTTCACTTTTCCGCCATTACCTAAAAGATTTTTCCTCATCATATCAGTAGCAATAAGGGGGCGCGCCCACATCAGTTCATCTGTCAGCTGCATGTGCACGCGCGTCTTAGCCATAACAGCCTAACTGGAGTTATGTAAAAATTGAGATTTTATTATACCAACGCAGCAAACATTTTTTTTTCTCGCGGAAGATACGGAGCGATATCGCATTCTCATCTCCCTTCGGGAAGAACTGTGCCACTCTGCTACACTTCTGGGGGATAATAAAGCAATTCCTTTTATGGATAGGAAATACAACAAAAAAATAGAGGAAGTTGTCTTCGGCTCGGCCGAAGTTAGATATCCCCGAGACTAGAAGAGCTATTGCAAGCACTCAGTACCCGCTACATAATAGATTTGGCTTCAAAAAAGTTACGTTGCATTTAAATGTTCATTTTTCCGCCATTACATAAAAGATTTTTTCTCATCTCATAACGAATGCATCTTTACTTATATCAGTAGCAATAAGGGGCGAGCCCACATCAGTTCATCTGTCAGCTGCATGTGCACGCGCGTCTAAGCCCTAACAGCATAACTCGAGTTATGTAAAAATTGAGATTTTATTAGCAACTTAGCAAACATTTTTTTTTATCTTCCTTCGGAACAAAATGTGCCACTCTGCGACACTTATGGACATGGGTGTAGCCAGGGGAGGGGGCAGCTTCCGCTTATGTTTAATAAGTGACCAGATTATGAGAGCATCTTCGCTAGATCCTTCTATTGGCAAGGTTAGTTGGGTGGACTCCTAGATGCCTTCTCCTTGCCCTGATCCCGTTTATTCTCCGACATTTGAGGAGACGTCTGGCAAGGTTGTTGGAATGAGAGGCCACCTTGTCTAGGTACCGCGCAGCCTGGCTGTTGATGGTGTCGCCAACTATTGGGACGCCACATTCTTTCTCCATGTCTCGAGTGCGAATAAATCACTCCGCTCCAGTGATTTGTCTGAGGATTTTGGCCTGAAAGACCCTGATTTTGTGCAGGTGTGTCTTCGTGGCGATGCCATACACCTGGACGCCATACCTCCATATTGGTGCCAGGATGACCTTGTAAATAAGGACCTTGTTCCTAAGCGAGAGTTTATTATTGGCGTTGAGAAGCCAACTCATTCTCTTCGCCTTGCTGTGAAGCTTGCCTGCTACGTCGGCGGCATGCTGGTTGAAGGTGAGCCTCTTGTCCAGGGTCACTCCCAGATATTATGGGCCGTTTTGTGAGGAAGCACCTCCCCATGTAGAAAGACTCCGGTGCAACTGTCTCTTCTGAGTGTGTGCATGACACTCAGGGTTAATAGATATATTCCAGCGACAGGACCAGTTCTCAAACCTCTTAAGGTATTCTTGCAACGCTTCTGTTGCCGAATAGAAAAAAACTAGTTCTAGTGAGAAAAACTTTATTGTTTTTAATAGAAACGCCTCGAAACTTCGAATTTCCTGGTTTTTCATGATTCCAATAAGTTTTATCGAAATCGGACATCGGTATAGTATAGCTCCCATAGAAAAGTATAGTCTGAAAATTAGTCTTAGTTAGAAAAACTTTTTGTTTTCAATGGAAATGTCCTTTAATTTGCTTTATTTATTTGGTATGCTTTCACACAATTCTACAAAGTTTTGTCAAAATCGTAGGACTATAGCATATACATAGCTGCCATAGGAACGATCGGTCGAAAAACTAGTTGTAGTATGAAAAACTTTTTTGTGTTCAATCATAGCGTCTTTAAACTGGCCCAGATATAAATAGTATCTGCTGCAACACAATTTTGCCGACTTTGATGAAAATGGGATGAATATATCGAACTGCTTATATAGATTATGAAGTCGTGCTCAAAATCACTAGCCACCCGACAATTCCTCATATGTTTCCGGACCTACAAGAATAACGTAAGTTTCTCTAAAAATCGAAGTCCGCTTTTTGTTAGAGATGCGGGTTTCAAACGGACATCAGTTATTACGATAGTTATTACGTTTGAAATACGTTTTTCCTTAGAGATGCGGGTTTGATCCGTTTTTGGCGCACTTTCGCTATCGAGAAAGTGTCAAGAACGGATCCGAAAACATGTATCAAGAACTTACGTTCTCGTTTCGGACCGAAAACGGAACACGTTCTTAAAAGTTTAGTAAGGAAAATTTCTATAAAACGGATCCGTACTCGAGGTCGATTGTCGGGTGGGTAACTATAATATTTTATTAACTCAAATAGTTTAATATAATTTGGTTTGTCTGTTGATCGTGGCCAGATCCGAGGCGGCTGGCCGGGCGCAAAACTCAACTTTTACTTGAGATATTAGAGAAAATGACCAGAGATAGTCATCGATAGATTGTTCTTGATTATCGTGATTAGTGTGGCCTGAGCCGCCACAGTACTCAACAACAACAACTCCCCAGCATCGTGACTCGTCTGGGCCGTCACAGACATTTCGAATGTGCCAATTGGCAGCGCCCTCATAGATTTACAAAAACCTCTCCAGTGACGATAGGTAGAAACTACACAATCTGTAGTACTGAGCATGTGCACCGAGTACGGATTGTGTCGATGGTTTTCTCTCGTTGAGGTTGAAGGTTGCTTCGAGTGGGGGTCGATAGGCAAGCTCGTTCGAGCCGGACTTAAGTAGCCTCTCGCTCAAGTACTTCGGTTGAAGAGCCTAAGTTGAGGGTGAAGTTGCCTCTCGTCGAGAGCTTCGTGTTGCCGCAGTTGAGGCGGAAGTTACCTCTCGTGGAGTGCTTCGTGTTGCCTCAGTTGAGGCGGAAGTTACCTCTCGTGGAGAGCTTCGTGGTGCCTCAGTTGAGGCCTCTCGTGAGAAGCTTCGTGTTGATTTAGTTAAAATCTTTTTGCTGTTCGGGTTGACGGAGGAGCGCGTAGTAGACACGACTGAACCAGAATCGATGTGCCTCGGTTAAGGTTGATGTTCGGATGCGAGAGTCTGTAGCTAGATGTCGCATGTTGACGACAGCCGTGGTAGTTATACGACTGTGGGCACAGGCACGTTAGTTTGAGAGCTTGTAGATGGCTCAGGCTGGCGACAAATGCCAAGCCATGAGCGTTCCGAGGATTAGTTGACGTTTGTGGCCGTTTGTTGCCTGCTGGTAACCCAGACTTGAATCCATTGGACTTCAAACTTTGGTGCCTGCTCAATGATATGGCTTGCTCTTCTCGACACCCATATTTTGAGTATTTGAAGCGCTGCCTTGTCAGAGCAGTGAACAATATCTCAATGTGACCAGAGAGACTTCGCGTTGCTGAAACGCACAAGGCAGACACTCAGTCCAATATTTTAAGACCTAGTACTTCATCTTCTTAAACAAAGTGAACGATTATAGCTTAGATTTTGATTAGCTTTCTTAAGAACTTCAACATTTCATCAATACAATTTCTTGTTAACTTCTTCTTCTCCAGCCGCGACTGTGAGTATCGCTTTCCGCCAGCTTCCTCATACAATCGAATGTTGATACATCGTACGGCCGCCTTCTTTGGCATGGAGCACAATGTGGACTCAGAGACTCAACAGTGTGTGATTGTGGCCGTTACCAAAGGCACACGTATACCAGAGGTGAGTTCCTAACAAAATCATATTTAACTTCTCAACTAAATACCTCTCCTTTCCCACGCTACAGATTCGCTTCAAGTCTTTGGTAAGAGGCGATCATCGGGAAGATGCCCGCAAGTCAATTCTCAAGAGGGACACACACAGCTTCGATGAAATGCGTCAGTCTCCCTATCTATGTCCCGAGCGTATGATGTTGGATCGCAAGGCCAAAAGCTTTGAGGAACGGGAGGAAGATTATGATCGTGCGCGTAGTCGCATCTTTAGTCGCACTGCCAATCAAGATGGCTATGGTGAGGAGGAGTGCTATGGCGGTTGGGAGCAGCAGCAGCAGCAACAGCCGCCGCCACAACAACCTAGGCCCAAGCGGCCCAATGGCAAAATGCTGCAGATGCAGAATGTGAGTCACCCAATAATTTGAGAGATTTTATACTTGACTTAATTCGTTTTCTTTTTAGTCCACGGAGTCACGGGATGGCATGAGATCTGGTGGTGCTGTACCCAAATCTCATAATTTCGGCAGCTATGGAGGTCCGCCAAGTACTGGAGGTCCCGGAGGCAATCCACTGCCACGTGGAGACTCCACCAATTCGAACAAAAGCGGAGGACGTGGGGGATTTGCCAAACAGGATTCAACTGGCAGCACCAGCACACCTTGGCGGCTGTCACCATCCAGCAGTGGGTAAGTGTATGCCATAGGGATTCATTTTAACCCACAAGCGCTCTCGCCCAAAAAATCAAATTGAACATTTTTGTATGCTATCCCCCAACAACAACCAACCAACCAACAACAACAACAACATTTAAACCAACTCCCCATCCAGCTACAAGACACGCACCCAATCTGTGCGCTCCGATTCCGTCACGCCCTCGCCCACCGGCTACGGCAGCGACAGGCAGACGCCGGAGCTAAGCCTACCCACCTCCAATCGTTTAGGAGGAGGAGCACAAAGAACATCGTCCAACAATAACAACAACAACAACAACTCCTCAGCATCGAGACTCGTCTGGGCCGTCACAGACATTTCGAATGTGCCAATTGGCAGCGTCCTCATAGATCCGCAAACCCTACAACCAATTGTCAATGCAGACGGGTAATTTACAAAAACCAAACAAAGAACACACACAAAAATCTAGATTTCTCCTTTCCAATTCTACATTTAACTGTGCGAAATAGCGTGAACAAATAATTTTGTTGTTTCGTTTGTTGTTTCTGTTGCTTTTTACTTTTTGCCAATTGCAAATACTTGCAAATTGTTTAGAGGATCCATAGAGTTTTTTGTTAGTTGAATTACTTAAAGCAGCGTTAAGCAGTACTCGCCATCGGTCTTAGTCGTTATTCTACTCTAATTTTGCAACTTACTTTCGCACTTTCAAGAATCACATTTTCAATCCAGTTAAGAAAATATACGACTCATCAAAGAACTACTAAGTTGGATTTACTTACCATTTTTGCTCTTGCAGAGAGCACGAAATTCAACTTAAATCCGAATCGGAGCAGGGACACTTGGTATCAATCTCTCCTCTCTAAGAGTGAACTCTGTTATTTGCCGTCGCTTTGAGCTCTCCGCTTCTCCTTCAAGTTACTTTAGTCTCCATTTCCATTTCATCGCCTTACTAGGGATGTTGTTCTCAGTCTTACGCAATGTATTTTCTATCCCACTCCATTTTATCGGTATCGGTTTACAAATGTTGTACACATGGTGGCTGTAATTTAGCACTTCTACTTGAAGAGCCTGATTTTGAGCCAGTTTGAATATGAGAAGCATCGGCAAACGGCTGGCACCACATCAAACCTTTGTACCTCCATCCATTGCCACTACGGTTCCTAAGTACTTGAATTGCTGTACTTGCTTAATCGGCTGTTCATCCAAAGCCAGCGCGTAGGATTATCCGAGACGAATGGTTTAGTTTCTTCGCTTTGATTTTGAGGCCTACCGATTTAGCTGAGTTGTCCATTTCGGCTAGCGTGTTTATTAGGTTGCTTAGCATATTTACAAGGAGCTATTATATATCGTATGTATATTCCAGTTACTGCAGGGTTGTTGTCATTAGCCACCTGATGCCACTGTTGTAGGGTGCTTTTCGCATAGTAGACAGGGACAGTAGGAAACATAGCACATCCCTGCCAAACGCCACACAGGACTGGAAAAGGCTGCGAATGATATCGCTCTGATAAGGGAAAAGAGATTTTCCGGTATCCCTCTTCTGCGAAACCCTCGCCATATGCACTCAATGCATACGCTGTCAAAGGCTTTGTGCAGGTCTGATCTGTATTCCGTGCACCGTGTTTACGCGCTGTATAAGATCTAGTATAAGAGCTTTTTGAACCAATCAAGTTGCCAGACGGCGAAAATGTTTGTTATGGTAAGCCATAATGTAAACTTGCAGTTTTAGCCGGCTCGAGGTCATTCCAGCTGATAAGACGAACCGCAAACTGAACCGGCGTCCCTTCGAAAATGCTGAACCGAACCGAAAACCATAAATGAAAACGGTTCGGTTAGGTTCAGTTCACCGACGAGTCTCAAAACGTACAAATTTGGGGAATTTTAATCGAATTGCTACGATAAGTCCTTATCGATGGCGGATTTATGAAACATGTGATCCCGTACACCTCCTGCAATTGTCCACTTACCTTTTTAATAAGCTGTCATAAGTTAACTTTCCCTCTTTTGAAGTTGCTAATCAATTTGATTGCGTTTCTCATTTCTTTTACGGGTCGATATTCTCATTAGTCTGTCGAGATTCTTCACCTTAATCCAACTTTAGACAGGGGTTAATCTTTTAAAGTAATGTTAGAAATCATTATATATATTTCAAGTATGGAAGCAAAAGTACGGAGCTTTAATATTGTAACAAGTTTTTCGGTATGAAGTAGATTTCTTTGAGAAACTTTCAATGTTTTAAGGATTAGCTAGACCAAATAGAGTTGGTTTAAACAAATCCTGGGGTGTAACACCTCTAAAAACCAGAACTAATACTTTATATTGAACCCAACTTTATTTTCCATCAAACAGTATGTCCCACCTGCAACATTTTGGATTTGCTGCAACTTTAAAAGTCCGAAAACGTGACTTTCCGAGCTGACTTCAGAGTATGTTGCGACGATATACTCAAGGAAGGGCTTTAAGAGTTGTTATACGGTAAAATTAAGGGCGATCCTAGAAAATAATGGGAGTTTTTGAAACGTTTTCGGACTGCTTTACCTTCGAAACTTCAGAAAAAATACATTTCCGCGCAGACTTGGGGGCAAACTGGGAATATATGCTTACGAACGTTTTTAAGGCTTGAGACTCGGCAAAATTAAAGATAATCCTTGAACAGAAATGCGATTTTGGTAATTTTTATGACTGACTTACTTTCGAAAGTCTCGAAAAAAATAGCTTTCCGAACACATTTAAACAAAATTCGGGACGTTATTCTTAAGTACAGGCTTTAAAGGCTTATATTCGGCGGAAATTGGGGCGATCCTAAAAATAATCGTAATTTCAAAAGTCCATGAAAATATTGGGTTTTAAGGATTGAGATTTGACAGATTTTCGACTACCAAGAACATAAAACCATGTAATAAACCGTACCGGTGGTTCCAAAACTGTGTAAACCACTGAACCGAACCAGTCATTATATTCGATCGGTTTGCATCCCTGGTTAACAGGGACACACAACACAACAAAGGAGGCTGGTTGACTGTAAAGCTGTTTCAAGACCCACAACAAGTATTTCATCTACAGTCTTCTTTCCTGTCGACTGTCAATCTAGCAACCGTCTCTCCATGCCAGCGATACCATAACTGCTTGGGAAATCTAAAGCAGCATTAGCGTCAAATCGGACAACAGAAACAGTCAGAGAGATTTACTCCCCGCTGCTATAACAGCCTTCTTAGTGGTGTTGTGTGTCCCTGTTTAAAGTTATGCGAAGTCATAAACGGCAAACCGGCTAAAACTGTAGTTTTACTTATCATAAAGTTCGTAAAAACAGTCACATATGTAAGCAATAATATTTTTGAGTGTCTTCATCTCATGCGTTGAGTATTCTTTGGTTTAAGTTAATCCTTAAACTAGGGCAAAGAGATTATTTGGCGGAGCCCGTGACCTACAAAGAAAACGCCCACACCAATTTGGATGAGATTTGACTTTAGAAAGCACTCACTTGCCAAACCTTTTGGAGAAACAGTGAAAGTTGTTTCTTAAATCTTAGACTACTGTGTCAGTTGTCATTCTTATCGATGGCACAGCTTTGCCACCCTATGCTTTTCGTGAAACGCTACACTCAGAGATAAAACCAAGAAGATCGTTCTTGATATCAAGAGTATTTAATGTTCGAAGTACGGCAAGAACGAATATTCTTGGATTCAAGAAGAAATATACTGAAATCAAGAATTGAATTTCGAGAAGAGTATTCTTGGTCTTCTTGATATCAAAAATAAATCTTCTTTGTTGCAAGCAAAAAAAAGGTCTCGATTCCAAGAATAGATCTTATTGGTTGCAAGCATAAAATATCTCGGTGGTGGGCCTACACTCACTGACACCACCGCTCAGCCAACAACACCAAACCTCTGGTGTTTATCGTGGCGCTTAAGTCGTATTATAAAAAGATAGTGCCAGTGCCAGCCAATGCGGAGAGCGAGAGAGAGAATTTTTCTCAATTCTTGCTTGCGCTCTCCATTTTTTGGCTCCCCACACTTCCCTCGCCGTCAAGCTCGAAGTCGAGAAAAAAACCAAAAAGAAAAATACTAAAACCAAGAAGAATTCATTCTCGGGTGTTTAGTTTATCGATAAATTTTAGCAGTGCGTAATATTTCGTTATCATATTTTTTGTAACTTCTCGCTATCGACGAACCAATATGATGAAATTATGCACACTTTCAATACCCCCTGCGATACCAAGGAAAAACTACAAAAGAAAATTTTTCTTAACCCTCCATGAGCAGTACTCAAATATTGATCGAACCAGTGAGACAAAGAAAAGCTTAGTGATGTAATCGAACTCCTTAGACCAAAAACTCTAGAACTCAACAAGATGATTTAGTATTGCCATCTTCAATATTACAAGAGTTTCCTGTGCTTGTGCTTGCATATGTAAAATCAAAGGCTCACATTGGAAATTTTCCAAAAAATTCTCTTGACTGGCCGTTACTCATCTTGTTAAGTTCTAGAGTCTTTGTTTTGACTAACGCCAAGGTCTGTTACGGCACGGAAGCGCTCGAAGTTGCACGGTCGAGGGAATAGTAACCGATTCTGAATCGGAACTAAAATAGGATTCGTTATGATTCCCTCTTTGATTCCATCTGTTTTTAGTTTTCAGTGGCCACTCTTCTGACAACTTTGGAAGGGAAATGAATAATCTAATCTTCGACTTTTGAATCTAATAAGTTTGTTAGTAGATCTCTTAGCTCCCGCCCCCAAACACTTTGCAAGTTTTGCTTAACGCTGCTATTTCTCACAACATGTTTAGCAATATAATATTTAAAATTTTACTACTCATTTATATACTTAATTCAATAACATTATTATATCAACTATATATACATAATTATAACTATTCGATTTCGATGTTGTTTTTGTAAATTATCTGCCTAAAACTCAATTTAATCGACACCAAATGCCACATATGTATGAACTACTCTCTCTCGTAACGCGCGCTCAGAACGCTTCACTAAATCACTGCCGCCTCATTGACACCATTTCACCAGGACGAATATGCCTCGCAATAGAAAACAAAAAGAAGAAGAAGTGATTTCTCTAATTGCTCTTTTTGGTTCAGTTGCTCTCTCAGTTGCTGATATGGCAACGCACTGAGCAAGCAAGAGAGCAAGTGACTAAGAATTGAGCATTTTTACCCAACACCATTCTTATCACCCCGCTTGCGCTCTCTCACACACAATCTCTTTCTCTCTCTCTCTCTCTCTTCCGCCTGCCTTCTGCGAAAGAATAACAAACAACACACAATAAACAAATGTATCTATCGTCTGCCACTGTTGTCGTCTAATCCTAATCGTTGTTCGTTCCAATTGCATTGTGCATCGTCATTTGTTGTTGTTGTTTTTCCGATTACTTTATTTAATAATACAACTACATAAATGTCTGTCGCTGCCGTCGCCTCACTGCAAAAGCAAACTAAGTGGCAACTCTGTCAGCAAAACGCTTGAGCTGACTGTACTTTCCTTTTTGTAAACATACTTGTTTTTGCATGTCAAAGAAGAGAGCGAGAACACTGAAATTAATCAGCATTAGTAGCCTCAATCCTAATCTTTCCCTCACTCATATTTCCAGCTCCATCTACCACTACGACCCGTCCAATTTGCCGCCCAATCAGGCACTTCAGCAGCATGCGGGCAACAGTTATCAATCTGGTGGCAACTCTGGCAATTACGTAAACTATCGCCGATCGTCGCCCCATCAGCCGCCGCACCAGCACCAGCCACAGCCTCCGCCTCCGCCACCTCCTCAGCAGCAACAGCAGCTCTATGCTCAGAATGAGTTATCCTGCAGCTCGACCGAAAGCTATGCCGAAGAGGTTCAGTCCCCGGGCGTCGATTGCTCCGAAGGCTATGAGGTGGTCTACCCGAATGATCAGCAGCAACCGCCCAGCCTGGAGGCCAGCATTAAGGGCGACGATTGTGATAGTTTGGCCAGT
This sequence comes from Lordiphosa collinella, assembly GCA_018904265.1. Classification (NCBI taxonomy): domain Eukaryota; kingdom Metazoa; phylum Arthropoda; class Insecta; order Diptera; family Drosophilidae; genus Lordiphosa; species Lordiphosa collinella. Next base: position 134,907 of record JAEIFV010000694.1, on the reverse strand, counting down.
GCCACGGCCTGCCTAAGCATTACCACATCGACTTCCACCAAAAACTATGATCGCATTGAGGTGCAGAAGTACAAGAATCAGGCGACTAGTCCGAACATACCAGCCTGCTGTGCGGGGGCAGAGAAGGAAGTGGTGGAGATGACAACGCCCGTGCAGCCGGCGGAACCGGCGGAAGAGGCGGCCACCGCAGTGGCAATCCTAGAGGTGACACCCAGAGAAACACCCCTTTCAAGTGGTGGCACCACCAATACACAGGTGAACTGCGATATTCAATCGGTGTCACCCAGCTCAACGCCCTACAGTCAATGCGAGGTGAAGCCACCTAGTCAAAGTCACGGTCACGGTCAGCAGAGTGGTCCGAGTCATGTGAACGAGGAACCCAAAGCCACCACCTGGACCTATACGCAAAGCTATCAGGCTCCCGATGGATCCACCGTCTTTCATACAACAACCACACCGAATAGCGCTGCACCCTACTGTGCCACTACATATCAGCAGGGGGTAAGTGGGCAAATGGATTTTAAACCTTTTACTATTTAACTCCTTCGACTTTTAACTTCGGTTGGTAAGCAAAGTAGACTCGGAAATTAGATCATAGGAATTAGACAAGGAAAATTACTGTAAACTTTGTTTAATTCAGCATTAAAATGTAACAACATTGGCCGGGTGTCTCTGCGGCTAGTGTGCGCGACCGCTGTGCAAGAGGTCGTGGGTTAGATCCCGCCTCGGAACAAACAATGAAAAGTTTTTTCTTTGAATAAACTTTACACCCGGTCACCCCTCTCTACTGTTGGCGCCAGCTTTGTAGTAATCAGCCATGCAAAAGCTTCTCAAACTGCCGTTCGGATTCGCCGTTAAACTGTAGGTCCCTTTCTCTTGTGCGAAAATTAGAAGCGCATAAGCCAAGAGATTGACAGAGGCTCGGCTTTGGCCCTTTGTGGATGTGTCAAGCCATTTTACTTTACAACAACATTGCCGTCTAAGATCATCATTTGGGACGAATGCACAATGGCCCACAAACGCGCATTGAAAGCACTTGACTGAACATTAAAAGATCTGCGCAATGAGTTGAGATGTTTTGGAGTCACCTGCAGTATATGCGGCATAATTTCACTTGTCTTCACCAACATTACTAGAGCACATGATCTAGGGTTTCCCCTTACATGTGGCTCTGCGTTTCTAAGCACCCAGTCCCACCCAGTACCCAGTCTTCGTCTCTCAATATTCTTCCCACATCTTCGCCTGAAATATAAGTTTCCTAGTTTCACTTGCCGTGGTAGACATTCCCAGAGCACGTGAACCAAAATTTCTTCTTACATGTGACTTTCATAATCTGTCAAGTCATGTAAGTGGACCCATGGACTAGGACATTGCCTTCCATATGCTCCCTTATGTGGCTTTTTTTATCTTTAAGATACAATACCTGGTCAACCCTATCGACTTTTACTTGATGTCTCATCTCCATTGCCCATGTGTTCCAGCACTTAAAAATACATTTTTAAAGTGGACCTGGCTAGACTGAGCCGACCCCAGCCTAAAAAACTTCCATACAAATGGATTGATGTTTTGTTTTTACTTTCAAATGACATCCGCCAAACTATACCAGTTTTTGCCAGATTGACTGCTGCCGATGGAATAAACCCTTGTCTTAAAGCTTCCCTTCTGTGGCGCTATGTAAAGAAACTTTAGCTGGCAGCAAACATGAAAGTTGCATTGGTAAACGATCCATCTGCTCAAGATTTCTCCGTGTTCCTGTCGACGAATTGATTTAATTTTCTCCAAATTATAAAGAAGATAAAGAATGGTCTGGAGAGCGAGCAATTTTAGCGGCTAAGAATATTTTTGTGTAATTCAAATCTAATGAACAAACAAAGACAAACTATCCAACTCAATTCTTAAACTCCTTGGATGTGCCTGGTTTACCACCGCACAATTTACAGCTAAATGTTGGATAGATCGTCATCATGCTACGAAATCTAAGCCAACTGATGATTTATGTGCGATAATCAAAGGAAAATTCAAAAGTAAAGAAGTCCTCATTTAGTGTACTTAAACGAATTCAATTTCCAATTCGCCCTCGAGTGAGTGGTCTGAATTTAATCTATTGTACGTGGCATGTTCACGTGTTGGCAAACCAAACAAAAACGGTAAAATGTAGTACTTATATTACAATGTGCTTCACTGAAGGGAATCTACCCAAGTGTAATCCATGCAGTAAAATACATAGCTTCATCAAAGCAAATGTCTTTATTGAACTATTGAACTTAGTCGAGGGTGTCCAAGAAATCTCTAGAGATTTTCGTTTAAACCATTTTATTGTGAAAGAAAACTTCTTGCCTTTATATATGAAATGTCTCCAAAATGCTAGACTGCTAGATTATATGACCAAAGTTAAGAGATTTGATATCGACTGTTCAAGGCGAAGTAGTTTGAATGCGTACGGATTTCTTTTCCTATAATCTTATTATAATTGTTGGGGTAATAGCGCACGGCAAACAATCTCAGCCCCCTGCTGAGTTTACAAATCTTCTAGCAGCCCTTTTTTTTTAGAACAAATGTCTGGATTTTCGTGGGTTTTAGGTTTCTACTCTTGTTGGGGTGTAAGCTGTGTTCCCCAAATCTGTTGAATCTGCGCCTCGCTAGAGCATCGCAATGTGCTAGTATATGTGCAGAGAACTCATCCTTCTCTTCACAGTAACTTGTACAGGTGAACCGTGTAGAGCCCTGTCAGGATCCTGTGGCATTTTTTTGTGTTGTTAGGTAAATTTTTGGAACCTTTTTGAAGTTGTGGTTCACCATTAATGCTTTTGCTTGTCTCATGCCTCTGGTGTTTACCGCTTAGAACGTATTCTTTTCCTTTCTAAGGAGCTCCCTTATGGTGTGTTGCCCTATGCCCCAGTAGGGTTCTGGTCCTACCATTTGTCTTTGTAGGGACAGTTGGTCGACCATTTGTCTTTGTAGGGACAGGTTGTTCATGCTGCCTAGTTGTTCCAATTTGTTCTTTGTCTCTAAGACGAGTTTAGAGGTGAACTTTGTACTTCTAAGCGCGTTGAGCGCTGATTGACTATCTGAGAGGATAGCAATTTATCGGTTATGGTTTTGGTATCTTCCCATATTAAGGTCTGCGCATCAGGAGATAGCACATTCTTCGGCTTAAAATATGCTTGTAATTTCTCCAATTGTGACTCAATACTTTTCGTTCCAGATTTTGCTACCCCAAGTCCAGCTCCTATGGATGTCAGAGACCACTGAATTATGTGTGGTTGCATAGTATATGCATCTTTTAGTGAGATTCAATCTCTCTTATTGCCTGTCGAAGTGGAACTCTGTTTCCATTTAGCCTCTGGGTTGAAGGACTAAATGGAATTTCCTTCTCCAACTTCTTAGAGGCTTACTAAGTATTTCCTACCCACTCCTTCTGCTGTCAGTCTAAGCAATGTTGATTTTTTCTTCAGGCAGATGGTATGGTGGAGGGGTTGTTAGCTCCATCAAATCTTCTAGGGCCGCTGTCGGACAGGTACGCTTGGCTCCGGTCATGCATACACACGCCAGCCTTTGCAGCTTTTGCAACTGCATCCTTTCAGTGAGGAGATTTGCTCCATTTTCCCACACGACAGCTCCATACGTGAGCGTCGGTCTCACTACCATGAGGTGTAGCCACCGGAGTAGGTGTGGTGCCATGCCCCCATGATTTTCCGGCTATGCTTCTGCATGGGTATAGTGCCCTATTACGCTTACTGAGTGTATACTCTATGTGCTTTTGAATTCTTAGCCTGTTGTCGAAGACAACGCCAAGATATTTGACCTCCTTTTCCGGTTTCTATGAGACAGCTGGATGGGCTTATTGGCCTCATTCTACTGAATTTGTAGCTTCTAGTGAAAGGTACTATGATGGTTTTTGCAGAGTCAAGGTTGAGCCCAACATCCTTGCACCAATCGGACGTCACTTTCAGTCCATTCTGAACTATGTCGCATAAGGTTTATTTGTATTTTCCTTTTGCACTTCTCCTTCCTGAGGGCATCCTCTAGCTGTCGTTACTGTGATGGTTACTCAAGGTTACTCTTGTTGTACTCCTACCCTTCGATGGCATTTTGTTTGAAAACCTCTAAAATTGAAATTCTATTCAATTTTTTTAAAACCTCCTACTCTTCTCCTCCCCAGCCTGATGGCAGCATTTATGCGGTACCCCAGGGCATGGTATATGCCGCCTATCCACAGCCTGGTGTTGGCACCAGTGCCGGTGCCGCCTCCCAGCCGCTCTTCCAACTCACAGCGAGCAGTCATCAGCCCACGCAAACGCTTTTCGCCTCGCAGGATCCGGGTGGTGAGCTACCCGGTGGCACCTACATGATACCTGTCTTCGATCCGGCACAGCAGCAACGTGAGGGTCTTATACCTGCCCAGGCCATTTACCAGACACCCGGTGGTCATCATCCGGCGGCCACCACGGTAATGCCGATGACAGCGGCCGCCTATCCGACCGCACAGTTTGCGGCAGCCGCTCCGAACGGTGCTCCCATCTATCAGGGACCGTTGATCTATACCAGCGAACAGATGGCGGGCGGAGGAGCCCAGCTGCAGCAATTGCCCATGGCCACGTATCCCATCAGCTACTCCTATCCGTACTATCATCCGATACCCTGTTATGTGCCGCAACATTCGGTGGTGGCTGCACAACAGCAAACAGCTCCTGGCCAGGCTCCCACGCCAGTGGCAGCGGCGCAGGGCCAACAGCATCAGCAGCAGCAGCAGCAAGCGGCTGGTCCGCCTACAGTTGCTCAGCAGGTTGCGCAGCAGCAGCAGCAGCATCAGCAGACTGGTGGCTACATGGGCGGTGGAGCTGGAAATGCGCGCGTAAAGCGCACTCCCGGTGGCGGTTCGATACACTACAATCCCAGCTACCCCACAACGGCAGCTGGACATGCCAATGCGGGTCATCATCCGGGTCATAACGGAGCGGCCCAGCTTATAGCTGCTTCTGCGGGCGGCACCACAACATATCATGCGCTACCCACTCTCACGCTGGCCCATGGCGGAGCGGCGACCAACTCTGATCTCAGTGCTGCCGCCGCCGCCGCTGCTGCGGCTGGAGCCCATGTCTATGCCCTGCCGGCCCAACATGCCACGGCTCTGATCCCCACGAACATCTTTCCCTATGCAGCGGCTGCAGCAGCAGCAGCAGCGGGTCAGGCGGGTCCTCAGCCGGGGCCGCAGTCGGTGATGCAGCCACCTCCACCTGTGCAGTCGGCGCAGACGGCCACGCATGCTCATGCTCTGATCACAGCCGCGCCCTTCTATCCGGCCAGCGGAGGCTCGTTGGATCAGGGTGGTGCCTCCCAGTCGGCGCCCAGTACACCAGCGGCCCCCGGACGCCAGGCTCCTTTGTTTAGCACCCCACCAGCTCCTAACAATAACAGTGGCAGCGCCAGCAGCACGGGAGGAGCAGGTGGAGGAGGAGCCACAGGAGCAGGTGGTTATCATAGCAATAGCTCCACTCCCCACTACTATCAGAGTCAGAGCAGCAATGAGAGCGGTGGCTATGTCTATGACAAGCGCAACAATGGCGGAGCAGGTGGCATGGGTGGCGTACGCAAGGCCTATCATCCGGGTGGCTATAATCCACGTCATTCGGTGCCTTTGAGCGGCATGCCCACGGGAGCCAAGACTCCTTTGCTGAACTCAAACAATGAGCCCACGCCGCGTGCCTCGCCCAGCAGCAGCATCCAACTGGGAGCCTCCACTAGCTCCTCCTCCTCCACCTACCACCATCGCGGACCGCCGCCGCATGCTCTCAACAAGGGAAAACCACAACAGCTGCCTCTCATCAGTGGACCACCGCCCAGCTATGCCAGCACGCCCACAAATCCAGGCTACAATGAAACGAAGCCACCCATACGCCTGAATGCGGGAGCCGCCAGTTTTCGCAGTCAGAAGTCCATCAATGCTGATTTCCGACGCAGCGTCTCGCAGAGGAACTCGCCCAGCGCCAATGGCAATGGCAGCCACGAGAGCAGCAACAATTCGCCCAACAGTATTTCAGGTGGAGCCGGGGGCAGCAATACCCCCGCCCTGGGCACCCAGTATGTGGTCGTGGATCAGGCCACGGGTGCCACACTGAATGCCTCGCCACCCTCGCTCTACGGTGGAGGTGGAGGCGGTGGCCATGGTGCTGGTGGCAACACAGCTGCTGCTGGTGGCCCTGGTGGACCGCGCGTTTCGCACATTCCAGCTCAGCTGCATCATAGCGCTGCCGCCGCTGCTGCCGCCGCTTCTGCTGCTGGCACCCATCAGGCTACCACGGCTGCGGTGCTAAGTGGCGTGGCCGCTGCAGCTGCTCTCGGTGGTTACAACCCGAATGCGGCGTCCGGTGTGTACTTTAAGTATGGCCAGACGTACTATGCGCATGTGAGTGATGTTTGTGTTTTGGGTGGGAAGTTGTCTAAAGTTTAATTTGGTTTATGTCTTCCCCACAGCCCTCGGTGGCCTTGCCTAACAGTCGACGCTCGCCCTCGAATGATATTCGACCGCAGATGGCTCAGGTGGCCGGCATGTATCCCACCACAATGATGATACAAGGTAAGGCGCAAGATGATAATAGAAGCTTAAAAAAATTTTAAGACTGGTGCAAATTTAAGCACAAATATGGTAAAATTTAAGCACAATTTGGGGTTTAGTCTTAAAATACTGTTTTCAAGTGTTTCGGGGAAAGCTACTTCCCTTAACCTGGGTCGAAAATTGTTGGAAGAAGGAAGTCCTTGTAGTCCCTGCACAGAATGCGAAACGGACAATTGGTGTCATATAAAGAAGAACCAACTGGAAACAAAAAGAATATAAGGTTCCCTGAAGTAGGCACTCTGCGTCAATATAACATTAAAGCAAAAGCAGAATCATTAGGTTATTGGTCTGGAAGATCTTTAAATTATCGGCGTACACAAGTGCACGAGAATGCACGGGCTTTCAGATTGCTTTAAGATGCACCCTCCACATTATCTGGGCCAGTAAAAAGGTTGAACTTTAACTCAAATAAACCATTGAGGATAGAAGAAAAAGAAATCGAGGGATAACGTATGAAATCATATGAAGAAATAGGATAAGACCAGCCAAATTTCCCAAAGCAAGTAACGAGTACAGGCCAATTTTCATGCTACCTTTCATTTCAAAATCATTCGAGCATTTAAAGATCATGATGTACTGCTGCGATTCTAAAGGTGACTGAAGATATTCGAAGAGAGGTCGATAAAGCCATGTTACTTTCCTAACTCTACTGGACTGCAACAAGTCATTTGATACCGTAGATAGATAACCGAATTCTATGCTCAAAAGTAGAAAAAATATGAATTTTCCACCACGGCTAAGAAATTAATGTTAACATATCAAGCAGTCGTAACTTCTTCGCAGACCTCGACATTTTTGAAATTAAATCGTTGAGCTCCACAAGGCTCAGTTCTTGGGCCATTATTTTTTTCAATTTATGTAAATGACCTGTCGGAATGCGATGTCCAAATATATGCTAACGATCTACAAATCTATATGAGTCTCGTCCGGTTAGTAAAGTATCTGAATGTATAAATGTTTTTAATAGTGAACTAGAATTAGTTGGCAAATGGATTCCACATCAACCAGTCGAAGTCCAAGTAATGTGCCTTAAGGCTAAAGGCTTGATTCCGGATGACATACAAATTTATTTCGGCACAATACTTTATTCAAAAAAGACTGCTTCAGATATCAAATCAGCTCAAAAGTGTCTTCATGCGAAGATGGAAATATAATGTATCTTTGTGCATTCTGGAAATCAGCCTTTAATAAGAAACCTACTGACCATAGCTCGACATACGCAGTACAAATTTTCGACATAGACCTGATATCAATGTATCAATTCGCAAAATAATAACTACCAGGGAACCAGCTTAACTCTACGAAGTGGTAAGCAATCTTATAACAGTCCGAAATAGGCTCTGTTGTCGTCTTCTTCTTCTTTGGCCTGATAGAAACATTACAACCTTTTTATGGCCTCGGCCGCTGCAATCAATGTCCGCCACTCGTCTCTGTTTTGAGCTTGAGTTGCCATCAGTTGGTCACACCAAACTTCGAGATATCTTTCTCCACCTGGTCTCCCCATCTTAGCTTCGGTTGTTCCTGCTTAGGCGACTTCCATAACTATTTCGTTTGTTCACTCGTTTTGCTGGAGCTTGAGCCTCCATACGGGTAACATGTCCTGTTCAAGGCTGTTGATTTATGCGCTTGACAAGATTAGTGTCCCCCATAGAGCTCGTACAGTTCGTGATTCATTCGGATGCGAAACTCGTCGTCAACTCTTAGAGGTCCATTAATCCGCCTAATCCGCTGCTTTTAATGTGGATGCTTTTGCGCCAGAGCTAGCAAATAACAATTGACCGTTTTTCGTTGTCCAAAAATAACTGTTATTTACGGACCCCTTGAGCAAAAAGTCAGAGATGAACCGCTTATGAACGAATCGCTCAGTGCTCAACGAACAACCAATGGATTTGTTTACATTTTGCTTTGCTCATTCACTGAGCAGATCGTCGCGAGCGAAGAAAATAAAATTCATTTGCGTTTGTGTATGTGTATGTGTGAGTGAGGTGTCTGTTAACAGATTTGGGCTTGCGACTCACACAAGCCACACACACAAAACAAATAAATGAAAAAAAAGACCCTTTGAGGTGAGTCGTTCGGCTTTTTGCTCATCTACTGACTCTTTATGTGATAGCGCAAAGTCGGATCGCTGTCTATAAATTGTTATTAAAAGAGCAAAACAAGCAACGCTCAACTGAGAACAGTCAACTGAAAACAAATACAAAGAGAAACGAAGTGTTCTGCTTAGAGCGAGATCAAGCGTGCATGGATTTTTTTGGTTTTGTTATTGAGCAGGACTGCAAACCGTCTTTGAACCGAACCGGTTCGAACCCGGAATTCCGACTATTATTTTGATGTGAACCGAACTTTGAACCGAAGCTCTTTAAAATGAAAAGCTGAACCTGAACCCGTTCTTTTTTTAAAGTTTTTTTTTTTAATATTGTGTAAAGAATGGGCTAAACCAAGGTTCGCACCAAAACCTTTCTCTAAAAACCTTGAACCATAAATTTCCGATCCTTAACCACTGTTAAATTTTGGATCGAGCACGCGAACCGGAATTCCGAAAAATTTGTTGGGTTTGCATCCCTGGTAATAAGAGCTCTTAGGATCGTTACAAAAGTTAGGCTTCCTTGGGCTTGCAATTCGACCTTAGCAGTCGAGTACTTGGAGAAGTCTGCCTGCTAAAGAGTGACTAACTAAAATGTTTCCCATCTTATATACTTTTCAGCACCGCCTCGTCATCCCAGTCGTCATCCAAATCCAAACTACAAAGGTACGCGTCCGCGGTAAAGCCTAAGCCTAAGGACGGACGCTCAGCCTAAACAATAACAAGAACAACAAGAAAAACTACATACACATAACGGCATACCTAAGATAAATATAAATAGCAACCTAATCTAGTGGAACATAAAAACGTAGTTGACAAAAAACAAAAAAAAAAAAGAAAAGGGAGAAGAAAGAAAGAAGAAAGGAAGAGAAGTAGTTGCGGGTAAACAGAGCATAGGAGGAGCATAAGGCGCGCAGTGATGACCATGGGGTAACAGCAGCAGCAGAACAAGAAAAAAAGGGGCAAGACAAAAGCAGGGACTGCAAAACTGAGCATACTAACCATACACACACACATAAACACACACACACAGAAAGACCATTGTTATCTTCCGCATATAAATAGTTAAGAATTACATAACAAAAAGGAAAGCTGTATATTTTGTGCCATTACAAAAATAGTCTTTAAATCACAAGTACCGAAGAAGCAATAATGAAAAATAACACACAACGACGACGGCCTCAACATGAACTTTTTTAAGGACAGGCGAAACGGACTAAAGCTTTCTCAGATCGGACCGAAGCAAATCTAACGTATATAGACTGAGAGAATCCAATAGAAACCTCAGATATATTCGTGAAATTAAACGCTAAAGCAAGAACCGGCAGAATCTCAAACCCCAAATATTATTTCGAAAGCTGCTTTCAAGCTAGATTGACTCTTTTATACTAGGTCTTATACACGAATTATGAGTAATTAGTTGGAAATAAATTGCAAAAAAGATATGGTCAAATTTATGTTTGCTTGTTTTTTGGCTACTGAATGTACCAAATCTCTTATACAACTCTTATACTGTGTGTTATTCTAATATGTACTGCTTACTGTATGTTACTATACCTAAATTTATATCTTCTAGTTATTAATACTTCGCTTATAAGACCTAGTATAAGCTTAGAGAGCTCTTATATGGCTCTTATACTAGGTCTTATACAAGAATTAAGGGCTAATAGTTGGATATCAATTGCAAAAAAAGTGGTACAATGTATTTAACCTGATCTTCGGTTACTAAATGTAACAATTCTCGTATACGTCTCTTATACTGTCAGTTATAATGGTTCTTATAACATTCTGGTAATAAATTTGACTACTTATGCTCACTTTATATCAACTAGGTGTTGATACTTTGCGTATAAGACCTAGTATAAGATTATATAGCTCTTATACGGCTCTTATACTAGGTCTTATACATGATTTAATCTTAAAAAAATGGATATAAATTGCAAAAAAAAGTGGTACAATATATTTTACCTAATCCTTTGTTACTAAACGTAACAATTCTCGTATACGTCTCTTATACTGTCAGTTATAATGGTTTTTATTACCTTCTGGTAATAAATTTCGACTACTTATGCCCACTTTATATCAACTAGGTGTTGATACTTTGCGTATAAGACCTAGTATAAGATTATAAAGCTCTTATACGGCTCTTATACTAGGTCATAAACACGAATTATGTGTAAAAACTTGCCAAAATTAATACAATTTATTTCCCACTTATACAAATCTTATACCTTGCAACTAGCTACCAACACTTCGCGTATAAGACCTAGTTTAAAGCCCCCCCAAATCTACTTTTAATGAAAACCTCATGTTGTCTTGCTTTGGTGTGTGTAATTGAATGCGTTTTAATTATGTTAGAAATCTCAACCGAAAAGCATAGGCAAAAAAAAAAAAAAAATAATAAGAAAAACAACCTCCTTTTGGGTCAGAAAAGTCTTATAACCAAAATTTTGTTTTTATGCAAAATTCTGTTTGTATCAAGCTCTCCTATAATCGAAAATCTGTTCAAGGATTATTATGTTTTTGTTTGAAAATTTATTTCTATATTTAATATATTTTTTATAGTTTTTCTTTCCTTATTAAGTTTATGTTCTTTCGAAATAGAATTTCATTTACCAATTTATTTTCTGTTCCTTATGCAAAGAAGCTGCAAAACTTAATTTTCGTTGTTAAATTGTAAGCAAAAAACAAAGAAACAAAAAAAAAAAAAAAAAAGAAACTAAGTTGATGAAACAGCTAAACATTTATTGTTAAACAAAATATTTAGCTTAGCGTATAAACTACATATGTATATGTACCATCTAATAAAACTATATAGGAAAGTGAAAAATGAAAAACGAAATAAACAAAAAACAACAAAAAAAAAGATTAGTTAAAGTTATCAAAACTATAAAAAAAAAACAAAACAAAACACTTGCTTTGCCTTCTTTTATTTTGAAATTATTTCTTCCTTTTTTTTTTTGATATAACCGTTACTCGTCAAGTAATACTGATCTGATGTGGCATGTTCCTCTGTAGGACTAGAATTAGGGTATACAATATGTCTCTGCGAGTTAACATTACTCCCAAGGTGAGAGGAGAGTTCAATCTAAAAACTCTGCTGCTTTATGGATCAAACTGAAACTCAATCAGTATGATCTCCCAAAAGGGAGAGCTGCCTTGCCCTTGCGGCAAATCTGTAATGTAAAGTAAAAGGGAATACTAAGTCTGTGAAGACTGAACAATTCATTTCAGACCGCTTATTGATCATCAACAATAGCTGTTTTGTTTAGAAGTCAGTCTGTTTGTCCTAGACCTTCGGTATTGAATTCATCCGCTCTCCACATTTTAAAATTAAAGTAGTCCCGTCTCGATCTTAATTTAAAATTGTACAATCAATCCCATTCCGTCTTCATCTCGATCTTAAATATATTTGAGTTCCTTACGACCTTCTGTTTGCCTTCATTTGGTAAATTACAATAAATAAATGGTAAATGACAAGTAACCAAGCATACTAGTTCAGATGAATTGAAACCGACTGTTAAAGGCCAAGTAAGATTTATAAGTATGGCTTTTAGTCAGGGATTAATACCGGAACCGGAACCGTTAACTGAAATAAGTCGTTTCAAATCACGTACCGGAACCGGAACCGATAAAACCGGATCGAAACCGAAACGTTGGTACCGGTACTGTTTCGGTTTTTTTTTTACCTTTTGCAGAGCGCATTATAATTTTGGTCCGATGTTTGTAACGCAAAGAAGGAACCATAAGACGTCCTTTACACGATGTAAGATTTTCTTGCCACCTCTCATAGAAGGCTTAAAATTCAAGCACCCCTCTGTAAAACGACTTGCACGAAAATCTCGCAGCTTCTGAAAGGCGCTTAACGTATGTATGTTCGTAAATTGACTGATTTGTTTTACATACTGCTCGAAGACTGCCGTAAAGTGCTATATGGAGGAGCACCTGCACACGCATACTGCCGAACGCCATTTTAAATGTACCCAGTGCCCACAGCCTTATGCCCTCAAGAGCTCTCTAAAGGCAAACCTGCCCACTCATACTGGTGAGCGGCCCTTCCAATGCTCGCAGTGCTCGGAGACCTTTTACACAAGAAGCAACCTAAATCAACACCTACGTACTCATACTCGCGAGAGACAAAAATACTTCGAGTGTTCCCACTGCTCGAAGACCTTTCGCAATAAACGCAATCTGGAGTGACACCAACTTTCATATAATGGCGAGCCACCTCACTCATGCCCAGAATGCTCAATGTCTTTTGGCCGAGAGAGCATTCTAAATAAACACCTACTTTCTCATACCGCCCAGCGACCCTTCAACTGCTCTCAGTGCCCGAAATCCTTCCTCCAAAAATACTCTCTGAAGTGGCATAACCGTACGCATACTGGAGAGTGACCTTTCCAATGTACTTACTGCTCTAAGGCCTTTAGCCAGCCTTACGATCTAAAGAAACACTTTATGGGTTCCCAGAATTGTATGAGATTTCAAAAGTAAATACTTTCTGCAAAATAATACGAAATGTGAAAATCGATTATAGTTTTACTTTAAATGTCAAACGACTGAGACTTTTATGTTGAATAAAGGAATAAAATGATTTGGATTTATCTCAGAATTTGCTTTTTACAATATTTAAAAATTTTTTTATTTATATCGGTACTTACCGGTACGTACCGGTATACCGAAATAAAAAACTCGGTACCGTATCGAAACCGAAAACCGAAATAAATTAAAAACCCAAATAGAACCTTTTACCGGTTCGGAGGTGGACCTGTTCCGGAACCGAAAATCGTTTCGGTATTAATCCCTGCTTCTAGTTTATGGTTTTATTTTCATGTCACTCCATATATTGTATAGTAGCATTCGTCAAATCTGTATAGATTTTTAAAACAAAATTCTCTTTAAATCTCTTTAGACGAGTTCGTATTTCGTTCAGACTTTTACTCGACGTAAAAATCAGGTCATATTTAAAGAAGAGCTGTAAACTTCAATTACAATTACCATTACAATTACTGGGAAATTTAAAAACTAAGTAATTACAATAACAATTACAATTATTTCGTAATTAAGAACTAATTTTTCAAAAGCAAAGTTCGATGTTGATGGCCTACGCGAGTCATTAATGATAATTGCAAATGAGAATAGCCTTTACAGGTGCTGACGATGTGAGGGGTGTGTTGTATCTTATTGCCAAGTTCTGTAGCAACTAGGTATGTCGGAAATAATATCGTTTGTATGGCAATATCGATATTTTTATGTAATCTATGTAATTTATGGGAATATCGATATTTATATGAAAAAATATCGATATTTTCATACAAACGATATTATTTCCGACATTCCTAGTAGCAACGGATACATTTTTATACACTGTACCAGAGTTACACAGAGTATAATAAGTTTGTGCTAACATGTCCATCTGTCCGTATGAGCGAACAGATCACAGAGATGGTAAGAGATAGAGGTTCGACATGTATGGGAGAAAAACTTCTTATACTTCCAGGCAGATCAAGTTTTTTTTTCCAATTTTTGCCACGCCCCCTCCCGCCACCGCAAATCGGAAAAACGTCGTACCTCCCACAGTTTTATAGATAGAAGGTTCGTTCCTTCTGGACATATTTAGTAATCAGGATTATTTATCGATCCGTCAAAGGAATGGTAAAGATCGGATGAACGGTTGTCGAGTAATAAGGAAAACAAATAATTATGGGCAGCACAGGTCGCAGCGGTGATGGGCAGCACTTCACAGGTACAGAGTATGTTATAGTCGGGCTTGACCGACTTTCTTTCTTGTTTTTTTATACCCTTGCAGAGGGTATTATAAAATTCTGCGGATGTTTGTAACGTATTGAAGGAAGCATCTCCGACCACAAAAAGTGTATATATTCTTGATCAGCACGACGAGCTGAGTTGATTTAGCCCTGTCCGTCTGTCCGTCTGTTTCTATGCTATCTCCTCCGTTTTAAAGCTATCCTCACCAAACTTTGCATGAAGTCTTTTGGTACAAATACTCTGCACATTTGTCGGAACCGGCCGGATCGGATGACTATAGCATATAGCTGCCATAGGAACGATCGGTTGAAAAACAAGTCTTAAAGAGAAAAACTTTTTTGTTTTTAATGGAAACGCTTCCAAAGAACGTATTTCTTAGTTTACTATCCCTTCCCATGATTTTACTAAGTTTGGTCAAAATCGGATGACTATAGCATATAGCTGCCATAGGAACGATCGGTCGAAAAACTAGTTCGAGTGAGAAAAACTGTTTTGTTTTTAATGGAAACCTCCTTATCATTGGCATACACTTAATTTATATACTTTTACACAATTCTACAAAGTTTGGTAGAAATCGGATGACTATACATAGCCCCTAGGAGCGATCGGTCGAAAAACTAGTTCGAGTGAGGAAAACTTTTTGTTTTTTAATGAAAACGTCTTTATCACGGGCATACACTTATTTTATATACTTTTACACAATTCTACAAAGTTTGGTAGAAATCGGATAACTGTAGCATATAGCTCCCATAGGAACGATCGATCGAAAAACTAGTTCGAGTGAGGAAAACTTTTTGTTTTTTAATGAAAACGTCCTTTTTATTGGCATACACTTATTGTATGTACTTTAACACATTTCTACAAAGTTTTAACAAAATCGGATGACTATAGCATATAGCTGCAGTATGAATGATCGGTCGAAAAGGAAGTTCTAGTGTGAAAAACTTTTTGTTTTAAATGAGATCGCCTCCAAATTTCGCAATTAACAGTGTATTATGCTTATCCATGATTTCACCAAGTTTAATCGAAATCAGACATCTTTATAGTATAGATCCCATAGAAAAGTAATGTCCAAAAAGTAGTCTTAGAAAGACTTTTTTGTTTTCAATGAAAGCTGCAAGGGTATACAAAACTTCGGCCGAGCCGAAGTTAACTTTCCCCTATTTTTTTGCTTATATTTATCAAAGTTCATGGTCCAAGCAATACTTACTTACTTAGACAAGGCAAGCCTAGTTTTAGTTCCGAAAATTCCTTAAACAATTCCGAATCGCTTTTAACATATCTGAACTGTTCTTGGAATCAAGAATTATGCGATTTTAATAAACGCCCTTGAATTAAAATTGTTGTACTTAAATTAAGAAATTTCCGGCTCGTTTAACTTCTGAAACTGAAAATTTGTGATTCCAGTAAGAATTTACTTGATTTTTCTCTTCTTGTATGCTTAAACTGACAAATTTTCATTAAGTTGGTAGAATAAAAAGCGAAGGTGTCAGAAATCCTGGCGTCTGTCAACTTATTTCAACCATTTTGTACTTAAATCAAGAACTTCCTGTCTCACTGAACTTTTAAAACAAAAAATTTTTGATATTTTTTCTCAAACTGCTCCCCCTTGAGTAATGGTTATATCAAAGTTGTGCCAGGCCGACTTTAAATTCAGTTTTTTTATCCAATTCCTTTCCCACTAAAAGATCTTTTATTTAGGCCTAAGAATGTGATCCGAAACCCTTTTTAAAATCACAAAACCTTGGCGGAAGTGGAGTTAAGAGCAAGGCTTTGATTCGAATTTCTATTCTACGATTGTATCATTCATTTTGTTTGATTTTTAAACAACGAATTGCACCAACAACCAAAAATTGACACCGTTTTTAGACTATATTCTAACTCAACTTCTACAACTGTATGTCTAAATGTACATAACAATAATTTACAAACAAACCTAAAATGCAAACTAGCTTTTAAGTAGTTTAGGCTAGAGAGAAAGAGAGAGAGAGAGGACAAAGAGTTTTGTGCATAAATAACACATCAAATCTTCCTTTTACAAAACAATGCACAAACTCATTTGGTTCCCCGCGAAAATGCATTCTTCAGTAAGCAAAAAAACCGTAAGCAATTTATCACCTCTTCACGTAGTTGCCATAGCAAATCAAATAATGCAAACACATTTTGCCATTCTTATGAGAATCTCCCTAAATAGACCACAAAATACATACAAAACTAAGTGTAAAGCTTTCGAAAGTGCGCAAAATCAGCTTAATCATGATATATAGATATATAGTATATATAGGACAGAAATGTACCAAAAACCACAACTAAGTTAGTGAACCAAACTGCTCAAGAAGCACAAAATTGCACTCACCCTCACACACACACTCACTCACACACTCGAACAGAAGACGCTTTGTTGGCTAGTCCCGAGGTATGTAGCTAGGTTAGGAACGAGAGAAACTAATGTGCTCCTGTGGTGCATTTCTTTGTTTGTTGCTCTGTTTGTTAAATGACACAAAAAAAAGAGAATAATTAAAATGTTGACAAGTAAAAAAAAAAGCATGAATGTTGAGAACGTTTGGAAAGCGGAGAAGGGCGACGAAGGGGGCAGACAGACCATAAGGAGACATAAAATAATATGTTATACAATATGATTATTATTATTATTATTATGACGTCATGATTAATCTATCATAATTGTAATTACACAAACTCGAACAGCAACATCTGCAGCTACGATATCTAAATGAGACGAAAGACAAAACTGAGTTTTTACCGACACGCATAATTATGATAACGATGATGATAATAATGATAATTATTATTATTATTAATATTACAAAAAAACAAAAACCAACAAAACCAAATAATAAGAAAAATAAATAAAAATGTATTTATTTATTTTAATTTATATATACACTAGAGAGTTATTACAAATATATATATACATATATATATACATATTGTATAAGGCGAAAAACTAAGCAAAAAGCGTATTTTATTCGGCGGGAGAATATGGAATAACAGAAGGAAAGTATTTAAACAAGGGATCTATTCGAGTACAATCTAAATGAAGCAGCACGACTATGTCAAAATTCGAAGTAAAATGTGCCTTTCTCTTTCGCACCTACGGTCATACTTGACTGATTTGTTATCGAGCATCGTTTACCGATTACTAGCTAAAGGGGTTTTTAATGTAAATGGATATGTCAAAAAAAGGATATTGAATTGATCTTTTGTCTTCATCTAAGGGATCTAAATAAAGTCAAAAGGATATTGAAAAAATGGATCCTAAGATGGATATTTTCAATACCAGGGATCTTGACTCTACTTGACGCTCACCGATACAAAGGGGTCGCACGTGACGGTGGCGAAATGACACTGAACAATGAAATCAACACCACGCACAATGATCCCAAATCCCAAAAAGCTGGCCAAAAGACAAAATAAACAATTTTTTTGGGACTTTTTATATTTGGAATAGTTGTAGTGGTACATCTAGCTTGTTTTGTGACCGTAAATAAGGGGGAAGAGGGCCTACCTGGATCAGGAATGAACTCCGTTTGTGAGCGTAGAGCGTGCCTCATCGTTTACTCGTCACGCATCGAAAATAACAAAACGTTCAGAAGCGTATAAAATCGCAAAAAGTTAACCGATTTTGAATCAAAAAATGGAAAGTAAGTACAATTTGAATGTATAGCTCAAAACAATTACACAAGGCAACAAAATTCGACTTTTTCCAATATCTTGAAGCGTTGGTAGTGATTCTAGATGGTTTTCGTGTGCTAAGCAAGTCTGCGTATTTTGACCCTTTCTAGGAGCGTTTTTCGGGGAATCTATTCTATTGTTTGGACTCTCTTTGGTACCATCGGAAAGTATCACTCCTTAGCTTTTTTTTTTATTTTGTTGCTGGTGCATTACAAATGACCAGCCTACTTTACTGTTTTTAGGAAACGAAAACATATTAGAGTCTCTACCACCCATTGCATACTTAGGGGCACCAGCAATAAAAAGGATATTTTTGGATTCTTACACATGTGCTAAAGAAGGTATATCTCCATTGAAAAAAATCGCAGAATTGTTTGGGATGGTTCATTTCAAAGCTGAGTGGTACTTTCCGATAGTTGCAAAGAGAGTCCAAACAATAGAATGGATTCCCTAAAAAACGCTCCTAAAAAGGACAATTTCTGAAAACGCAGTCTTGCTTAGCACGCGAAAATTATCTAGAATCACTACAAACCATTCAAGATACTGGACGTTGTTGCCTAGTGTTATTGACAATGCATGAAATAGTGAGTCATTAATAAAAGTAAAGGGTTTTTCTTGGTCACATTCTGAAAAGTGGTGTTAGATAAAGCAATAAGTCAAAACTCCTATTAGATCCCGCTCTCAAACAAAATAGAAATTGTTGCTTAAAAACTTCTTCTAAACATATCCAAATATTAGCTGCATCTAGCTGCGACTTCAGTCTTGGTGATGATTTTTGTGCGGTAATGCGTGAATTTCATGCAGTTTTTTTTATAATTGTTGAGACATAATGCTTATACACAGCTCGACAGCACTCTCACCCAATTCACCAAATCATCTTTTTCTAAAGTATTTTGGCCCGCTGAGCACGAAAATCGACATGGAAAAAGTATCTGTCGAATAGTTATCGATAAGATCTCGATTACTATTCGACAGATTATTCTTTCAAGCTGCCTCCACTTGAACTCGCATAACTTGTTTGGCTTGTATAAAAATTGAAAAAGAAAAAACCTGGCCGAAAGTTTCGTTTTCAGACAAAAATGGGATGAAGTGAGTGCTTTTAATGCGTTGGGCACAAGTGTAGAAAAAACTTAATATTTTGCATAATTTAGAAAATTTATCCAAATTAATATGCTTGTAAATGCAAATGAGTAAACAAAAATAAATTTTTTTTTAAATTTCAAGTATTTAATTCAAGTATTTTTACTGAATTTTGACTTCGACTTCGTAATCAGCGACTGCGAGAACCCCCGAGTAAAGACATTCAGCCAAATCAAATACTTTCTTTAAGAAATTGTCCGCCATTTTGTACCAGCTATTTTGTTTTTTTTTTCAAATTCGACTTCGAAATCGTAAAAACTTTCAGCCAAATCAAATACGTTTTTCGACATTTGGACAGCTTTTTGGGACTTGGGACCGTTGTGTGACGGGTGGTCGAAATGCAAGACATTTGCCTTGCAACGGCGAGGTCATGGGTTCCAATCGCCATTCAAGGCATTAAAGTAAAAACTTTCTTATATGTTGTTTTTTTTTTTTGTTTTTGGTGTCTAACTTGCATAAATTTTTTTAATATTTTTGATATTGCATTTCGGTCCCAAAGTCGAAATTTTTCGTCAAAAACATCAAAATAGAAAGGACATTAATTGGTTAGCCCTTATTTTTCTCTTTTCGCGAGCTTTCTTTGCTTTCACGCCAATAAAAATCTCTATGAAGACTTTGATCATTAAAATTTAAAAATATTTACTTTTTTCATGAACACCTTTTCTGTTTTCATGACCACCGTTCATTTTTTATGAACGCAAAAAAGAAACCAAAATCGTAACCATTTAGTGACAATTTCGTAGTCATTTTTTTTCTCTGGGTAAATGTGTAAATGTAAATTACTGCATCAAAAGCAGGCCTGGCCAAATGGAGAGGACAAAAAAATATGATTTACTTCGACAAGCATTCGGTGTGAATCGGCGAGTGACTTCGGGCCCCAGGGGCTATGGCTGGTCAGGCCTGATCAAAAGATTTTGGCCTCAATTGTTTGCAAACAGGGAATGGGGTCCCTCGAAAATCGTGTTGTCGTAATTTGCCAGCATAATTGCGGCAACAAAAAAGTTGAAATTTTTGGAATATCGAACCGTGAAGGTGTTTGACGATACTGATGGAATACAAGACCGCGCGAAATCCGGCCGTCCGCGCACTGTGCGAACACCACAAGCCATCAAAGCCGTGCAAAATGGAATTCGTCAAAATCCACTAAGCAAGCAGAAAATCACAATATGTCGCGCACTAAAAAACGTGACTAACAGCAATGAAACAAAACCGCAATACAAAATCGAAAGCATTGCGTCGCCTGAGCGCCAGAACAATGCCCACAGACGAATTATGTTTACTGACAAGAAAATGTGAACCATAGAGGAATCGTTCAACAAACAGAAGCGTTCGAACTCATTCCGAGAGTTCAGAGAGGTCACCATCCGGCTTATGTGGAAAACGAGTCGAAACCTTGGCGAAAGTGTATCAATCTGACGTTTTTGGAAAAGGTTGTGAAGCTTGTCAACACGAAGATATTTGCAAACTAGCCGTGGACCTTTCAACAAGATTCTGCTCCAGCTCACAAGGCCAAAACGATTAAAAAAACCATGTACATTTCTACAGATGATTGGCCTGCTGGTAGCCCAGACTAGAATCCATTGGACTAAAACCTGTGGTCCGTTCTCGAGGATATGGCTTGCTCTACTCGACGCATTAGACAATTTCGTAATGCATGAAGTGCGCACTGCAATTGATGAGTGACCAGAAAGACTTCGGCGTAGCTGGAAAGCCCAAGGCGGTCATTTCAAATAAGTTGTTCTACGATTTGTAGCCATTGAGTGACCGGAAAAAAAAGAAAAAAGTTTTGAAATAAATTCAATTGTTTTCATTTTATGACCAAAAAAACGTGTACCAAACAGTAGACAGAAAGTTTTTGTTTTTTATTTTCAACCAGATATTTGCTTCCTTAAACCAAAAAGGTTTATAACTTGACGGACAAGAGGAACGTAGTAATCAAACTCGGAAGACATCATGTCATAGAAGAGCTTGGGCGATCAGGTTGTTCAGTGTACTAACGTCTACTTTTCGGAAACACCGACAGCGCGGAAATGATTAACTTGAAGGGGAGTCAAGGTATAAGATTAATCTAGTGTAGGATAGTAAGGGTCTTCTGGCAGTGAAATTGGATGAATTCTGGTTAATGCAATGGGAGCAGAGACTTCAATGCTTCGGCAGTAAAAATAGAGAACAAAGGAACTGCACCTGCTGAAATTCCGATGTCCCTGCCGTAAGACATTCAAAAATATGACTCTTACTTTTGCAGATTTCAAGTTGATGCATAAAGTTACAATACATTTGGTTGTTCACTGCTGCTATGTGGTCGATTTCCGGCATTTTGAGTGAAAAACTATTGTAACTTTTGAAAAATTCCTCCAGAGGGTTTAGTTCTACCTATTAAAGTTCACAACTGACACAGAAAAACATAAATTATGCCCGACTAAACAGACCAAAACTTGTCGCATGATTTATGAGCTGGACAAACGCTTTTCTGAAGTCCTTTCCAAACTCTCATGTTTGCCATCATGTCTGTTGCTGTTGTCCTTTGGCACATGTTAATATTAAGGGTAATAAAAACCCACTTGAGCAAATAGAAAACTAACCAAACGTAAACGGGAATTATTTCAAAACATATTTCAGGGGTTGACCACGAACAACTGTCTATCTTAACATCTTCATAACACGCGCGAAGGAGGCGCACAGAGGGACAAAAAGGTAGCCAACGGCCCAAAATCCTACATGCCACCAACAGTTTGAAAGAATCGAATCGACCGCGACCCAACAAAGGGAAAAACCCAACAAATTACCCTGAAATTTTCTGTTGGGTCTCGTATCTGGGCAGAGCCATCAAACACATAAATCTGCCAACCCAAAATGACCAAACTGCGACAGGTTGCAGCTCAATAAAGAGCCAAATAAATATGATATCGCTTGTCTATGAGAACGAAACAAAAAAGGATGAGTTCATTTAGGGTTCTCGGAGGCTGAGGCTGAGGGGCTGGCAGGTAGCCAACCTGTTCACCGTGTTGGAGGCGGCGGTTAAAATCAAATGGTCAGGGCTTTTGTAAACTGGTGACATTTAAAAATTATGGCATGTAAATGGAAGGCATTCCGGGAAGCGGGAGCGTTGACAGGTCTCTAGTCTGCGGAGGGGGCTACTGTTAATCAATTTAGTGCCTTTCCGATCGAGTTATTTGTGGAGGCAGATGGGAAAACAAGGATAAGCAACGAGTGAAAGGCTGCGCTTTGGTGTGTGTGTTGATCTAAGAGAGATTATTTCCAAGCCCACGGGGCGTATGCGTGTTAAAGCTGCGAGCAAGCTGTCTTACATTGAATGCTTTTTGAAATATGGCCAAGCCATTAAAGTGCGGACACATCAAAGTGCACTCACACTCAAACACACGCATGCAAATGCCATGGAAAGCCATAAAAATCACTTTGTTACCCAGGAGGAGGCGGCGCATCAGCGCAAACTATGCAACAACAACAAAAAGTGCAATGCAATCAATTCAACAAAACGAAGGGGAAGGGGCTTACAAGGGGGGGGGACAGCGCAGACGGCACCATTTAATCCTGCAAAAAAAAGGCATTGCGAGGCAGCATAAAATGATGTTAATCCTTAAATAACGTGAGCAACACGAAGGAAGGAGGAGCAGATGGGCGGGAGACTGATGATGGCGACAGCAAAATGCCAATTGAAATGCCAAGCGGCTTTAAACTGAAAGAAACTGTTAAAGTACTTTGAGGTAAGTGGGCAAAAAATGTGTAATATTCTAGCAAAGCTTGGCCTCAAAAAGCAATGGGGACGATGGGTGCCGCGATTGCTTACGCTAAACCTAACGAAGCTGAGGAATGAATTAAATTGATGAAACTTTGGTTCATTATTACCAGAGCTCCTAAATAAGCATGAGCAGTGTTCATTGAACACATATTTTCACGCAGCTCTGCACACATCAAAAACTGAAAAAATTAAGTTGAACCGTTTTCGAGCTCTTGGAGTATCTTACTAACTTACTTATATTATATTTGTGAAAGTTTGTATCTTTTAGTTAACCAATACCGCTGAAATGACTGAACAAGTTTGGATGAAATTTTTCAAATGTTAAATAAGCTTTTTAATTATCTTTTAATTGTAAGGTTTATAAGAACTTTGAAGGAATAAATCGGACGGAATAGCTCTAACTGTAAAGGGTAGGAAAGTAATAAACTTCTTACGTTCTAAAATTGAAATTTTGTGATTTTCCAAAAGATGGCAGTAAAACGAAAGCCTAGTCTGTCGCGAGCCTCAAAAAGAGCAAGACGAATGAGTGCTGTGAGAATTCAAGAAAATTCTTCGCAAGCGAAGCTCAGGAGAATGCAATAGGTATGCCGTCAAGCGAGTCGGAGAGGCGAGCAACCGACTCCAGTAGTTTGCAATGCACTTAGCATCTCAGAGAGCAACTGAGACCAGGTTAACGTCTACAGAAACGCCGTAGCAGGCGAGCAATCGACGCCAGCAATTTGCGATTCCCAACGCATCCCAGAGAGCTGCCGAGACAGCGATGGAAGCAAAACTCCGGAGACAGGCAGTTGCTAAAAAGGCTGCGCAGCGACGACAAGTCGGAGGACCGAACTGGACAGTAAGTCCAATGTTCCGAAATATTGGGAATTTGCGAAATTCTCATAAAAGTTTTGGTTATAAAAAGGATTTTAATTCTTTTTTGATGACAACTTTAGACGTGTAAATAGGAGGTGTTGATTAATCGGCTTAAAAAATTGTGAAATTTTCACTAATTTCCTGTGAGTTCAGATTATTATGAAAACACTCGGGCTTAGGTCGAACTTTATAATAACGGTATTAATGGGTAGAGATTATCATAAAGATTTGATTCATGACAATTGTAAAATAAGCTTCGCAACTCCGTTTTGAGTTCTTAATGGAAAAGGGGATATAGAGCAACTAAGGAAGGATTGTAATAAGGAAAAGTAGCTCAGAATCAATAGATATGAAAATATGCGAAAATTTTATCTGACCTCAAGGGACTTTGACCTGCATCAGCTTCAACCCCTACAGTAATTCAGGAAGCTACTCTACGCCAACTCATTTGTTTCCCTACAAAACTTTGTTCCTTCGAGTCGGATATTAGCCAAAGACCTATGGATGTGCAGTCCATTTCAGTATTTTGTATGGCGAGAATGAAGATGAGATGCTACCGCACACACAGAACATATTCGTGGGTGTCCTGGAAATCTCTAGAGATTTTGGCTTCGGTTGGTTTGCAAATCGCTCGAGAAAACCGTCGGTGTCCCAGAACTTCGAGAGATTTCGTTTTTTTTCGAAAGTCTAGTTGAAAGGTGTGTGTATAAGATTATGGTCCTACTAAAAAAACAGTGCTAAATTGCGTGGGTTCGTGAAGTCGCTTTTGGTGGGCTTGTGTATTGGTTGGTTTGCCAAAATCTCCCAACAAAATACGAGAGAACACCGAGAATTGGCTTTGAGTTGGAATTTAGTTGGAAGAGATTTCTGGGACACCGCCAATACTTTTAACTATCGATCTACACGAATTGATCGAATGGGTAAAAGTCGAGCGAAGCTCTTTACGTGGAATAATGTGCTTTTGAAATTACCATACTTGCAAAAGAATATAAAGTAATGTTGGTATTTTAAGGTTATGATCAACCGATGGAACGTTTAGCAACAAGACTATTTGAAATGCTTCGAAATGGCAACCCCCAACCAATGGAGAGTGTAATTTACAATTATTATTTAAGAAGTAAGATGACGATTGTTTCAAAAGGTATTGCTTTAAGTATTCTCATCTCATCTCCTTAGGAAAGAAGAGTGTTATTCTGCGTCACTTCTGAGAGTTAAGAAAGCGTTACTTCTGGGAGGTGGGTAAACGTTTATTCTGAGGAATAACAAAGCGTTTCATCGACGGGATAAGAGAATGTCTCTTCTGAGCAATACAAAAATTGAACTCAATAAGGGAAAACAAAAAGTGTTTCTTCCCGGAAATAAGAAAGCGATTCACCTTAAAGTTAACAAAGTTCAGAAAATCAACGAATAATCCGTCATGTTCTCAATTCCTTTACTTTTTGGGAAATAAACCGAATGCACGTCCGCTTCAGTTTGGTTTTACTGTTCTCTATTCTGAATGAAATTGCTTACGTTTTACTATTGGCAATCCACGGGCCAAACGAAATGGAAAATTCGGATTGAGAGTGGCTGACTTTTACATTGTACTTTTCGTTTTTGCTCGCACTGCCAAATTTTTGAGTCATTTACCAAAAGAATAATTTTTAATTCAGTTAAAGACTTAACTGCAAATCAAATTACACAATCGAGTTCTGAATTGATCACAGAATAAAGGAAAATTAATTGAGGAATTATGAAAATTGGCAAATTAACTTTTTAAAACGAAAATCGTTTTCGAGAACTGAGAAGATGCTTGTATATAAATGTAGGGGAAGATGGGTTGTTGTGATCATAGTTTTGTTTTTCGAACATCTGTAAATTTTGTATTTTAGTTAAAAAATGGATGTTACTTTGCTCATCATTAGTTTTCAAAAGAATATTTTTGGCGTTTTTCATTTCATTTTGAAATAATGGTGATTTTTTGACAATTGGAAAATTTGTTGGGTGTTATGAGCCACCTGTTTAAAAGTTTCAAATTCGTGTTTTTTAGCAATTATTCTTTATTAAATCAAAAAATAATAGTTTTCCCATATTCTGAACTCAAAAATATCCATGAGAAGTCGGCAGCCGGCTTGTTTTCTTCTATTTACGAGCACGTTTTGCTATTGGCTGTTCTTTTTTAATGTTTTTTGATCTCTTTGAACCGTTTTTCTTCTTTCTTTTTGCGTATCATGGCAACATTCTCTTTGGAAGTCAAAACCGCAAACAAAACAAATGGCCTCACAAAAACCCCATATAACACTTTTTTTTTGGATTGACGCCACAAACCCAAAACAAAATTTATTTTCAAAAACTCATTGATTGATTGATGTTATTTCTTTCATACTTTCTTTTTGGATATCGAAAAAATGTTGAAGAATATTCACAAGTCAAAAACTAAAAACAAAACTTAAAAATTTAAAAAATAAACCAATTTAAAGCACGTATTGACTGATCGGTTGCTGGTCAAAAGTTAGGTAATAAAAAGGGATAAACTTGACATAAACAAACACTTGCTGCTGCTTCGACTGGCGCCGCTGACCTAAAGCAGCAGCTCCGACTTGCTCAGCTGAGCGCAAGCAGCGAAAAGCAAAATGACTAAAAAGCGTTATGCGACGACTGTTGGTGCTGTTTGCTTGTTCTCAGAAATCAGTTTTTATGCTTGCTTTGACAGCGACTTTTGATTTTTCTCAGATGCAAAAGCAACAATTCATATTGAACAACTGAAAAAAGTTCAAGGTGGAAAATGTAAAAATTTTGCAACTGAAGAAATTTAAACACAGCTTCTATCCTCTATTACCCGTAAACAGCCTCCTGCAGGAACTTATTTTGGCAACACTATTTTTTCGTATTGAAAATCCAGCTCAGTTTAATATAGGTTTTTCTTGCACCAAGCTGATTTCGAGATAAAATCAACTACAAATATTAAGCCTTTGAGCTAATTTATGTACATATTTCAGAATACCAGACCTCGTTTTGTAAGCAATAATTCTTCCATCGTCCTTAACTTCCAACTACTTCTAAATCTTTTATAAAGTTCCCTTCATCTTAACATTCCAACGCATCATCATCATCATCATCTTGCTGTCTTACGAAAATATGTTGGGAAAACTGTCAACTGGCAGCAGCAGCTTGTGCCCGTCAAGCGGTTTGACCCCAAAAAGTCAAGTGCGGCGGCGTTAGTCCGTCCGTCCATCCATCCATCCACTGCTCTGCACAGTGAAGCGTAGCCAGTTGCAACACCCACCCATCCAATGGCACTAGCTGCGACTCGGAACTCCAAACCCAACTCCATTTGTCTTCGCTTCGCTTGAATTCTCCGGTTTTGGCACGCGCCGGCGCACTCAATTGGCTGGGAGACTTACAGCCCAGCGAATTCACTCAAAATGGGGGACGACAAGCCAAACTCGTTCTACTCGAGAGGCGTTGCCCAAGACCAAGCTGGAAGCCATGGCAACCAATCACCACCAACCCCGAGACGAGAGCTGTGAGGCAGTTAGTCTGAACCAGTTGAGCGGGTTTTCGAGTGTGTGTGTGTGTGTGCGTCTGTGTGTACCGGTGGTGGCTGGGTGCTGGCTATTGATACCAAAACCGTCGTCATTCACATCCACTGTTGCTGCTGCCGTCAGATCCATGAGGCTAGAGTACCGGCAGTTTACGCAGTGGCCTCGAAGCTGTAACAACGTCGCGTCGCTCGCTCGTTCGCTCTCTTGCGTCGGACTCTTTCAATAGAGAGATTCTGGACAACCCAGAGACGTTGTTTCTTGTTAACGTTATAATAACGTGTTATCGCGACACGCGTTCGCGCCGCTTTTGATAACCGATGCGAGTTTTAGCGTCGGCAAAACACAAAAAATTCCAACTTGACTTGTGCTAATCAATGATGAAATCAATCAGGCAAATGTCTGCAAATTGATACCCGTAGAAAGAAGAGATTGCGATTGCTTATGCATTTGGTGACAACCGTTGGACACTTGGCAAACTGATCAAGTTGTCAAGGAGATCCCCTAAACAAAAAATATTCCCTATTGATCGTTCAGTTTTCATAAGAAAAACTGGCATAAAAACCCAACATTTTGTGCAAAAGACTTGGATTAAAAATCGCCAAAATTGTGGAGGCAATTAAAATGAAGGTGAGTTGGGATGGGGAAATGAAGGAAGGGGTTTTTGTAAGGTGGGTACTTAAGGCAACAGCCAGGAAACGCATTTAATTTTGTGTTGTAAAGTTTGGCTTGAGTAAAACGGGCCATTGAGTGCCCATCGTTGGTATGAAATAGGCGAGAGTTAGGTTTGAGAAGCAATTTAGAATGAACAGAATGCATCAGAATGCATTGATACTTATTTCAAGTGAAACTATTAGACTTATTCATATACTAGTTGAACTTCGTCCGGTGCCAAGTTTTCCCAAAAATTCACAGCTGATAAAACTAAAGAAGTTGGGAAAAATGTCAGTCGGACATTAAGTTGAGCGAGGTTAATGCAGTGCCAAGAGTTAGAGATCGACTTTGGAAATATAGTTGAGTTCCACATACTATTTTCTATCTACGAATCACTATCAATTTTCGAAGCGTGTGGATATTTTAGAATTACAAATTAGTCCCTTGATCTTTAAGTTGTGATGAAGTGAATTTGGGGTCCATTGAACAAAGTTCTTAACACAAACTTTAGAAAAGTTTACCTCATAAGAACTTTACCGGGCCTTTTCATTCACTTCGGGATCGAATTTTCCAAAATTTCTTTTATAGTTCGCCTAACATGACTGAACGAAGGTATATCTTTAGATTAAGCGGTTTGAGCAGTGGATTGATATTCAGTCAGTCGGGCTAAGAGATTTATTTGTATAGAAAGACCAGATAAGCAAAGAACTATAACTTTCCGGGGTATTTGAATATATCGAGCCGCATATTCTAAACTAACTTTGTACCAACACTTCGTATTCCAAATGTACTGCTTTATGATATTTTAAATGGTTTTGCTTAAGAATTTGGAAACAGTTTTTCTCGTGCTTCCTCTACCCACTATCTTAAAGTCCAAAGCGTTATGTCTTTCCCAAAATATCTATTGGTTGAATCTGAAATTTATGAAGAGTCACCAACATAAGTTAAGAGTTTCGGTTGACCCTTTTTGTTAGAATCTTTTGTATTTTACGTCAAGTAAGAACCGATATCTGAATTGAGCTATCACACAAACTTTAAAATGGCAGAGTAAGTTGTAAGTTTATCTGAGACATAGCTCCTGTTAAGACGATAAGAAATGACAGATACAATAAATGGCGCAGAGCAGAAGATAAAAAATTGGCCCTTAGTCAGTTATTTCGCGTATGTGGGAGATAAAGGGGGTAGTTTGAAGATTTGAGACCTTCTTATACAAATTTTAACAAAACCTCAAAGGTAAAAGACGCTTTAATAATGAATTCAATTCACATCCAACTGCGAACAGTACCTTAATCTTCACGATAAGTTTCAACCACAGATTTGTGGGTTTACAGCCAGAGTTTTCTTTGCTTTGAATTTACTATAAGAACTAGGGAACGGAAATGTCAACTAAATCCGCTTTTCCACACTTTTCGATTTAATTTCTGCCGAAACCTTCCCAAAGAAGAGCACTGATAAGTGCTTCAAAACGGTTGGGAAAGTTATCCAATAGATAAGGAACAATTCAGTTGCCATTGCATAAACCTTCGAAATTACACAAGAAATTAGTACAGCTCAGCTACTAAAATTTCTATAATTTTCTGAAATTCAAGGATATGAGGGGAAGGTTCCTCCGAACCATTATTTAGACAATTTAAATCAAGGCAGCAAACCTCCAGAATTCTGCATGAGGTTCGGTTCAGGGGTATGACCCCGTTGTAAAGTCTAAGCTCCGGTACGCGGACTGGTTCCTTAACCTTTCGAATCAAAGGTTTCCGTTTCAACCAAGGTTGATAGCTTCCCTGCAGTACGTTGCACTAGTACATGGGTGCTGAGTTCAGTACTTACTGGTAACTAGAAGTACTTACAGCCCTACCCACCCGCAATGCATTTCAGTACTTACTTTTTGTTGGGCATGTCCTAGGGGGTAACCAATCGTCACCTCTTCGCTTTACATGTAAGTAAGTGGAGTAAATACCGAAAACTGTAAGCTCCGTTTACTTTGTTACGGATGCTGCTTTACCAAATGGCTACCCAACCAAATGGCTACTTACTGCAATACTTACTGGTAAAGCGATAAGGTAGCGACTGTCACCGGTAAGTAGTCTATGTAAATAGTGCTGGTAGCTATCGCCACCTCCCGTACTGCAGGGTATGTCCTTGGTTTCTCCTATTGAAATCCTATTGAGATTGTTCGAGCGATTGCTTGTAGCATTGGTCCAAATAGCTTAAGTTTTAGTTTTTGTGTGGCCGGGTGGCTCAGCGGCTAGTGTGCGCGACCGCTGTGCAAGAGGTCGTGGGTTCGATCCCGCCTCGGAACTTCTAATGAAAAGTTTTTTCTTTGAATAAACTTTACACCCGGTCACCCCTCTCTGCTGTTGGCGCCAGCTTTGCATTTAGTGATTAGCCATGAAAAGCTACTCAAACTGCCGTTCGGATTCGGCGTTAAACTGTAGGTCCCTTTCTCTTGTGCGAAAATTAGAAGCGCACAAGCCAAGAGATTGAGAGAAGCTCGGCTTTGGCCCTTTGGGGCTGTGTCAAGCCATTTTACATTTTTACATTAGTTTTTTTGTCAGAATTATTTTGTCCTGTATATTTTTACTAGCTGAATACCCGGCGTCGCCCGGGTCCTTATGATTTATACGAAAGGAAAAGATCGAAAGGTCCAAAATGGTTGAATCGATTTGCAGCCAGCACTATCTTGAATATAGTCGTATATTCAAGCTAGTGCTGGCTGCAAAGTCGTACTTGTATTATGTTATTCAAGTAACTCAACGTGAAATCTTTATGGCTCTCAGCGGGAGCTAGGAATTGATTTTAGACACATAGTTTCATGGTGAAATTTTCCTAGAATTCTTCCTAGATTCCGATTTTGGTGGACGATTTTTACGAAAAGATATTGACCCGCCCTAATATGTAAGATGTATAAATAGAAATGATTTGAATGATTCATTGTTTAAGGACCTGAATGGTAAATTAATCGACATCAAGTCGATTATTCGTCCACAGGACTACACAAAACAATAATACAAAAATAAATGCAAATTTTTTACTTATTGAACATCGTTATACAGGCACAAAATTTATATACATAAAGAGTCACAGCGTCTGGCATGTCAGCTGTGAAGTTTAGAACTGAATTTGGTATGATATTTGTCCAGCAAATGTCTATACAAGTGGTCACTGCTCTCTGTGTCCGTCTTGAAGTCAAGTCTAACATGTGTGGGTGTATTAAATATGTGGACCATTTCCAATGTAAAACGTTTGTGGTTGTGCGGACAGTGCTCTAGGAGACATGTAGGGGTTGCAGGTCCGCAAAAGAAACTTTGGGGGAAGGATTGGAGTTGGTCTCCTAGCGAGGAAGAAGAAACTCGTACACTCTCTTTTGTTGTAGTACGTCGACTCTATATGTTCATTTATTTATCGTTATCGCTCTATTATCTATCGATTAAGCCAAGCTTATCAACTTTACTTACACTAGGAGTTAGGAACTATGTTAGGAGATAGGAAATAGGGAACGGAACGTGAACAGTGGTAATGCTGCTCTCATTCTAGTATGCTCACTGCAGCGAAATCTGGAGAGTGTTCGCTCTCAGCACAATGGGCCGAAAGTGCTGTTTTTTGTATTGGTGTTTCGTTTCGTCTCTTTCGGAGGTGTCCCTGAAATCTCTTCCAACCAAACTCCAATAGGCCGGAAATCTACCATCACTCCATAAGAAAAGTGTTAGAACCAGTTGAGAATTTTAAGAACCTATTCGTTTAAAAAATAAGCAGTTTAGGTTTGTAGCTTGCATTGTAAGTCAGTTTTGTATTAAATTAAAGATAAATTGTACATGAATTAAGAACGAGCACGAAACGAGTGCGAAAAATTCCTTGATTCAAGATATTAAGTTCTCATTTCAATCATTTTAAGAATCGTTTTTCGATTGTAGAATGTTTTGTACATAGTTTAGGTACGTTCAAGAACAAAACAAACGTTTGGTATCATTTACAAATATACCAAGACTGTAAGGCCTATGAAATATGCAGAATTAGAGGAAGCTGCTGTTTTCGTACTCTTGAAACTCAATTCTCCAGAATTCCGGCTCAGAGTTGATTCGCTCAATAGTCGGAGATTTTATTGTATTAAAGTTATGACAAAAAATTTCATTGTAAAGAACTTTGTAATGTCGCATTTGTTGTATAAACCCTTCCAAAAACACAAATTCGAACACAAAAAGATTGGCGGGCTCGAGTTTCAGAGGTAACTTCTTCCGATTTTGAGAAGATTTGGAGCACTTATAATGATGATCGGAGACAATCAATTGTCATTTCATATAGAAAATTGGATGCTCTTTTCTCTACATATAAATAGTTCATGTTTCAATGGTCAATAGGTTATGTTTCAAAGATTGGCAGAAAATCGACAAAATTTGCAGTTGGTGGAATTATTAAGATTTTTTTAGAGACCAAAATTTAATGAGCTCTAACTTCAGTAATGTTTTTGAAAAGTTAATGCTTGGCGACCTTTCTAGCTTGTAGAATGATGTGTTTAGCTGGCTCGAGGTCAAATAAGTAATGCTTTCGGTGGGCCTCCTGGTAATTGTAAAGTTTTTTGTTGGCGACCTTTCTAACTTATAGAATGATGTGTTTAGCTGGCTCGAGGTCAACCTCATTCTAATGATTTTGCTTTACGAAGGACGAAGAACTCATCTCATAGCCTTATGCTTTTCAATTCCTAGCAACTGTTTCTTTAAGTATACGAAAATGAGACATAATCATTTCATAGCCATTTCAAACACTTTTCGGCTTTCCATTTTAATTGCTGCACATGTAGGAAACCGAAATGACCTACAAAAACAATATTGTTTTTTTTTTTTTTGAATAGAGATTTTGTGAGCCACGCTGAGAGTAAAACGCAACAGGCGGCGGCGATCACATCCAGATCGATACAAATAACTTTGGAAAACGATGAGTTTCCAAAACAGACGACAGTCGGAGTCGGAGTCGAAGTTGGAACAGTACCACCACCACCAGCTTGCGGTCGGTGAATATTAAAAGCATACAACTCGCTCCAGGGGGTGCAACATGGCATGACGACCATGTCAAAACCCACACGTTAAGTTATGAATATTAAGAGCGAACAAAGTAGTTGGCTGGGCCCATCCCCATCCACAGCGATAGACGCGTTTATCATTAGCTAACGTTTTTTTTTTTAATTTCTAAATCCGTTTGGCGTTTGATCGTGTCGCCTCGATGACGTAGCCAAAAATGTTCAACGTTTAATCGATTTTGGTTTAGCCCGCTGTGCGATGCGAGTGCTGAAGCCACCCACAGCATGGTCAAAGGTTGTGCAAAGAGTTTGGAGCATGATTTATGCTTTTGGTTCGCGATTTGGCATGGTTTTATCCATAGCAAATTAGACAAGGTGCTGACGCTTATTGGGGCTCCATCTGGGAGATGATCACATTTACATACTAGCATCCAATCCACAGCCACCACAAGTATGGAACCTTTTAATAACTGTCAATGGGCTCAGCGGGTGAGCCGCGCTTAAGGCTTACAACAACCTCCAAATCAGATGTCAACAATATAAAATTCAGGCTTAAGACCTTTTCTTGACATCATCGATCTTGACCCGCCCCAGTTGTTGATCCCCTCCCCCCCCCCAACCCCCATAAAGTCCACGAAAAAAATGACGCCACGAGACGCGCTGCTTATGAATATTCAACAACAAAGTGTGTGCGTGTGTGTGCATGTGTGTGTGTGATTTGTAGGAGAAAGAGATATAAAAAAGGCATAAATATTTAAGCGTTTAAATGTCGAATGCCCGCAAAGCAACTATAAAAAATATACATATTTCAATAACTGAATTTTCATTAATAATTCACTAGAAAATTGAAAAAAAAAATGAAGTATACAAAATAAAACGCAACAAAGAGTTACAAAAAAAGTAAAGCTGTTAACGCCTCCCCAAAATGTTGAAGAAAAAGGCAGGGGAAAGACCAACTCAAGTTGGGATTAGCTTGACGCTTTTGAAGTATAATTTCTGTGGCTTAACGATTTGCGGTGTTTTTGTGTTGTCAATTTTAAAATTGATTTGGAGAAGAAGAAGGCTGAGAAGAAGATGAGCTAAGCAGCAATCAACTTGTTGAGGATAAAGTAACTAGAATAATATTTCATTTAGATGCGGAATAGAAGAAGCACAGACTTTAGTTTATATATATAACGGCATAGATATATAGTCAAATTTGCTTGTAATCTTAAAAAGTGTTAAGTATTACCGAAACGCATAAAATTGTACTGAATTGAAAGTTAAGAGAAATGTTTTATGTATATTTGACTTAAAGGAATAAAAATATTTAAAAGATGCAAAGAAAATTGTCATTTACTTTTCATTTCACTGACTCTAAGGCAAAACTTTTGAAACTGAATTACTGGATCGTTTTTTCGGAAACGGGAACAGCTATCAATTTCGATTCCGCATAATTTGATCGAAATCTAAAAGGGGAACATGTCTAAGCAAATCAATCGGAAATGCACATTAAACAAAATATGTTTTTTTTAAAGCGAATCAAAATACACTGTCAATTTCTAAATTGATCATAAAATTACGGAAAATTCCCTTTATGTCAGGGATGCAAACCAGCTCTGAACCGAACCAAACCAAAAAAAAAAAAGAACTGCTAATTCCAGCAGATAAACCAAACCACAAACAGAACCGGCGACCATCTGAAAATGCTGAACCGAACCGAAAAACACACAGCAAAGCGGTTCGGTTCGGTTCGGTCAACGACGAGTTTTAAGACGTATAAGTTTTGCGAATATTAAGCTGGAGAAAAAGTCATAGGAAAAGATACTTTAAGTGACCCTTTTGATATGAAAAAGCGTTCTCAGACATATTTAAAGGATTAGCTAGACCAAGTAGTTGGAGTTGATTGAATCAAAAACCTAGGATTTAATACCTCTAAAAACCAGAAGTAATACTTTATAATGTGTTCGAACCCAAGGACCCAAGTTTATGTTACATAAATTAGTATAGACTTAAGATATATGATTTTTCGTAAATCCAAAAATCCAAAAAAAGGCTATTCGAACTGATTAAATGAAATTTCTGAGCTTAAGCGGTTCGATGGAATTGAATGTGATCTTTGAAAAGAAAAAAGTTGTTGACGTAACTTCAAAAGTTCGAAAAAAAAAAACTTTTCGAAAAGATTCAAACAAATGGCCGTATCATTTACTTTTTTGTAACTCTTTGTTGCGTTTTATTTTGTATACTTTATTTTTTCAATTTTCTAGTGAATTATAAATGAAAATTCCTTGTACAGAAAGAAGTTTTGATACATCTCCGAAAGTCCGAAATGATGACTTTCCGAGCAGATTTTAGTGTAAGTCACGGCTACATACTCAAGGAAGGGCCTTAGGAATTAAGGTAGGGTGAAATTAAGTGCGATCCAAGAAAAGAAATGAGTTTTTGGAAAAGTATTGCGGACTGCTTTACCTTCTCAAGTTCGTAAAAAGTTACCTATTCGCGCAGAATATAAGAGTTTTAAGGTTTAAGACTGCAAAACTAAGGACGATCCATGAACAGAAACGCGATTTTGAGAACTTTTCGGACTGCCTTACCTTCGAAATTCCGAAAAAAAACCTTTCCGAACAAATTGAAACAAAATTCGGGGCGTTATCCTTAAATAAAGGCTTTTAAAGGTGAGATTCAGCGGAATTAAGGGCGATCCCAGTACAGAAATGAGTTTTTAGTTTTTAACCGGACCTGTCTTTATTTCCAATCGGTTTGCATCCCTGCTTTAAGTACATCTAGCAACTCTACAAGCATGACAAATGAATTTATGAGATCTTTGAAAACTATTGTCCTTTAAAATTCCTTCTAGCTTTACAAACGCTTTATCGTAATCAAGTCAAAGTAGAACTTTAACCCGAAATCACTGACCCACTTCGAGTCAGTAAAGCTATTATTAAAGGGTGTTCTATTTAAGGATGATCCGAAAAAACGAAAGAAAAAGTCGATGTTTTTTTTTTGCTGTAAAACCGATAGTACAACCGAATTAACTGAACCTAAGACAGTTCCGAATAGGCATTGATATAAATAATCTAGTGATCAGCGAATTTTTTGTTATCCGCTGGATTTCACAAAACATTTTATGTTGGCTGATCAAAGGAAACAGTTTGGATAAACCATTGCTCGACATTCACTTACAGCTACCATTTGTTATCTTCTTAATATGATGTCAGTTAAAATAACTCAAGTATGTATAAGCTTAAGTGCCAAATAAGACTATCTAGAAGATGAGAAATCGATTCTAAATATATTCTGCTTATAAATATGTATTAATACGAAGCAATAAATTAACCGGTCCAGAACCCAACACCCCAAAACTGGTACGGTTCGAGATTTCAGGGTTCGTCGAACCGGGCCACGAAACGAACATTCTAAATATATGACTACACCCAAGCAAATTGGTACCAATATCAATTTGATACACGTTGTCTCAAATTGAAATATTTTTATGATAGTTTGAAAATGTAACCAGTATTCGCTGGACGATTGAAATTTAGGTTTTGATTTTAAAGCAAACACATCGTTAATTCGTTAAAAGTAAAAGCTATGCAAAATATTCCCCCAGACGACGTGTTGAAGACTAAGTTAATGTGTTTCAATACGGAGGACTGGCTCTATATTTACAAGGTGAGTAGCTAAACATACATAAATAGTAAGTACCGAACTCAGCACCCTTGTACTAAGTAGTGCATGGAACTGCAGGGTAACTAGACGATTCATAGCAAATCTTATATTCGGCAGCCTGAAAGACAACTCACTCGGCTCTGTCCTTCATTAAATTTTCTTTGATACCATACCAAAAATAGTTTAGATGCTTAGGAAAACACACTGAACTAACTTCGGAAGGGAACTTATTTTATCACTTTTTTCGCCTTGAGGCAGTGGAGTTGTTAGTATATAACCTTTTCATTTTATTCTTAGAAATTGAATCCACAAAAAGACCACCTTAACTAAGGTTATACCTCGGACGAATTCTAAGTGCATTAATATGGAAATGTTGTCCTCCAGTGACCATAGTCTTTTTTGTAGTAAGTACTAGCAGCACTACATCTACCAGTTCAACTAAATATGATGATGCTGATAACAAAAGTTCAAACCGAGTTATTCGGCCATGTTCCGAATTCCGAGTCGGTTTTCGTGTAAACGTTGCATTTTCTAATGAAAAGTTCACAACTTTATATGAGAAGTAAGCAGAATGTCTGAGGCTACTAGATCAGGTCTTCTATTTTTGACGAATTGAATCCACTTGGCATTGAGCAATCGGTTTCAGCTGCTTGAGCAATTCCGGTTTTTGTCAATCCTAACCTAGTAACCGTTGAAATGCTTGTCACCTTCCATATAACATTGTTAAGTTTAAACTCTAAATGCAAACGTTTACATGAAAACCGACTCGGAATTCGGAACAGGGCCGATTAATCAACTCGAGTCCCAAGATTGTTCTACCTGATACTATAGTGAAGACAGAGTCTTAACAGTTTCATATTATGCCCGGAGTCAGATTCCTTCATCAAATTATAAAATATTGCAATGGACTGGACCTATATACATAGCTATAAAAGATTTCCGGATTATGAGAGGCGCGCTCATGGTATTATGGAAGTGACGAATGCCACAGAAACTCGCAAAGATTAAGTGGAAACTGAATGTTGAAGTTAAACAAAATAGAGTTTTTTGGGTTGCTGAAATGAGGTTAGATATATTACTGGCTTAAGAGCTGTTTCGAAACCGACCGAACCGTTTCAAGAGCGTTTCAGAACTCTGATGAACTTGAATTTTGGTGTTTAGGTTGGTAATTCCAATTTTTAGATGTTACTGGTTCAAAAACGGTTTCAGCTTAAAGGTGAGTACTGAGAACGTTCGAATTTTCCTTCAAAAAATTTACTAGATATTCCTTTTTCGTGTGAAGGAGGCCAAAAAGAATAAATGCACACCACCCACAACAGCCAAGCCAGCTCTGGTGACACATTTCAAAATACTTTTGTGTATTGCTTTGTTTCTGAGTTTCAAACAACAAAATCTGGCAAGGAGAAAATTCTTTAAGTAATTTTTTTATATGGAATTTGATAGCTAAAGGAAAAGTCGAGCGTTCTCAGTACTCACCCTAAATGAGGAAAGTGATTCCCAGGCAGCAAACAAACGCTAATTTAGCTTTTCTTAATATCCTTTTTTTTTAAACTTTTGAAGAGCATTGACTGGCAGATCTAAGATGTGAATTTCCATTTCACATCATTATAATGCATGCGAAATAATCAAAAAAATATGAATCATGTTTTACTTCAAACTTAAAACTATAGAATTATCTATCAAATTTCAAAATGAATTATATCTCAAATTGAATGTTTTTCCAAAGCAATAAGTTTCCATATTACCTTTTGTTGCTACCTAACCTAAGCTAGTTATGTATGTGCCTTATCTAAATCTACTTATTAGCCTCTTACAGAGTTGACAGAAGTCTTTGTAAATCCCACACAAGGTGTTTGGTGTCTCTCTTCGTGACAACAACGCGTGCCCATAAACCAGCTGCTTGACCAGTGGTCAGACAGATTTTTCGCATTTTCCTGGCTCATAATTGGATTGACAATGCTTGACAAAGAGACGAAATTCAAAACATCCTCAAGATGTGTGTGTGTGTCTAATGTCGGTGACTGTGGCGCATTCATGCTGACAAGAAGTCTACGCCCTGTGTCCCCTAGAGAACAATATGATGAAAAACTAGTGAACAGAGAAAATGCTGCATCTTGACTTGAGCCAATTGCCCCGTTCAAAGACAAAAGAGAAACAAATATCACACCTTTGTTTATGCCCCGGGAAAAACAAAAGAAATGGAGGGCCTCGCTGGTCTGGTCATCCTCTAGGGAGAAACGTGTCAAAGTCATAGGCAGCAAAAAAAATTTTTAGCAGGTAAATGTGAAAAATTCCCCTAAAAATGAAAATCAAATGCAGACGCCAGCCGGCAAACCGCACAAAAGAAAAATCGCCTCTCGACTCGAGTGTCTTTGCCATTGTTCCGCCTGGAGTGCATCCACAAAATAGTCCTTAAAGGACGCTTAGTTGGCTTACAAATGATGCATGGAAAGGGAAGGAGATGAAGCAAATAAAATTGTAAAATGCCACAAATCATTGTAACTTCTGTGTGTCTCTGTGCCTTTTGTGAGCACAAATTTTTGGTGTCAACCCGCCCCTAAAATCGAATGGGCATGAGTACGACTAACAATCCGTAACGACCAAATTCCCATTCCTTACAAAATTCTCATCGTTATTTAATTGTTTGGCAATTGCAAATTGCCACAAAAAAAACATTTTTAGCCAAACAAATACTTACTTACAAGCAAGTTGGTGCTTACAAAAGTAAATACGAGAGCAGTTTGATAAGTAAGTGATCTTATGAAGAAAAGTTTTAGAAATGTTTCTCGTTGATTATCTAAAAATGAGGTAAGTTGATCAACTGTACTAAAATGTCACGGTCGCCACGTCCAAATTTTACCAAATAGCTTGGCTTTTAGAGAAACTCGAGTAACTAAAAGGAATACAAAATATGAAAAATGGCTGTGCCTATTCTATTAAGCTAAGAGAACACTACTTTCACGAACAAAAATATCTTTTCTTCAAAAAATCGCTGACTTATCAAAATGCCCTCGTTTGTTATCATTGCTCAAAATCAGGAGAACAGTAGCCAAACAAAACCCAAAACTAAAAAAAAACTCGTCTTCTGCTCGACAAAATTCAAACCAAATGTGAAATAAATTTGTGTTTTTGCGCTCAGAACACTTTGGTGGCCCAAAAAAAAAAAAACACCAGAAAAAAACTTGATTTATTGTCGCAAACATACACAACTCTAAGTTGATTATTTGCATACCCAAAACGACAAAGAAAAAGAATTATGAAAACTAAAATGATTATTAATTTATGCAAAATGCAGATTTAACTAATTAATTGTAGTCAATGTTCAATAAAAAATCCCTCTAAAAACTCTGCACAATGCAAATCATCATAAAAATAAAAAAACGGCGAGCTGTAAAATGAAAAACGACTCGCAGCATCGGCTCATTGATGTTTAGTGGCTGTGACATGTTGACGAAAAGACAAAAGCATTTCAGTTTCGGATTCGTATCAGATTCAGACTCAAGATGAAGATGGAGCGCGACCTTATGATGAATGCCTCAGAAATGCAAAAAGGGTACAAAAACAAGAGAAACGCGTGTCGAGTGCGATTTATAAGCGATTTATTAGCAGACAGAGACAGAATTTAGAACTGTGACGCTTCAAGTTGTTTGCACAACTGGCTAAAATTTATGCAAAAACAAAAAAAAATAAAAATAATATTAATTATAATGAGAAACCATAAAAAAATGGCAATTTAAATGTTTGCCATTAGCTGAGAGCTGCTTACACTTGCATTTAACTATTAACTATTTCATCAAGCAGAAGGGCAACCAATTAGCTTTTAAGTCACTAAAAATCAGCAATTTAATCTACGAGTATGAGGCCCCACAGGGGCTTCGCTCTATTATACAAAAGTAACGCCATAACTTTACATGGTTTATGGCCGCAGATGAAGATATTTAAAATTTGCTTATAAATTGTCTTTAATTAAAAAATAATTTAAGTTTAAATCAAGATGGAAACAAAAGGCAAAACATAATTTAATTTGACATTGTTACATGCCATTAGAGATTCAGGCATATTTTGTTGGAGTATTTATTCACTTTATTCAAGATCAATGATCTATGATGGGGTAAAGGGAAATTAAGATTGAGATAAAAAATTAAGTATTATATTTTAAAATGATTTTTTTTAGATAGTCTCGAAAGCGGATTTGATTCTTAAACGGTTTCTAAATCAAATTTTGTTGGAACTTCTTTTCTTAGCTACATTATTGAAATCCGGTTCTGAGATAAACCTAAACGCTAATTTGTGTTCGTGGACCGAGTCGCAAACCGAACCGAACGAGATATTCAGTTCTCGAAACTCAGTAATCGAAACACGACATTTAATACTGAATTCTCGATATTAACCCTGTAGTTCAGCTGCACCGGTGCGGCATTAACGAATCCCCCAACTCTTCGTAGTGAGCACTCGCCACCAGACCAACCACCAGTCAAGTATTTGCCTAGCGAATTTTGTATGGGAATGTCCGGAAAACGTAACGATCGGTACGACCTTGCCTTACGAGTCGTTAGTGTGGTGATGGGTGCACACTATAGTTCACCTACTATACTAGCGCTGTGATGCATTACCTGTCAGGTCCTTTGACCTGGTAGTGCCTTGACACCAGCTAAACTACAGGGCAGTTCTCGATACTCAGTAATCGATTCTCGACACTTACTTCTGAATTCTCTATATTTAGTACTCAACACTCAGTACTCGATACTCTATTCACAGTACTCGATACTGTATACTTAGTACTCTATACACAGTACGCGATACTCGGTACTAAGGGCCCGACTCTGGATACTCCAAACTCAGTATTCGATACTCAGTACATGATACTAAGTACTCGTTACTCACTACTCGATATTCGATATAAAGTACTTGATTCTCAGTACTTGATACTCGATACAAAGTATTTACTTTTAAAGCAGGCCTGGCCCCTGGGGCCCGAAGTTACTCGCCGCTTCACATCGAATGCTTGCCGAAGTCAATCATCACTGACTCTGTCCTCTCTATT
The DNA here is from genome assembly GCA_018904265.1 of Lordiphosa collinella. NCBI lineage: Eukaryota > Metazoa > Arthropoda > Insecta > Diptera > Drosophilidae > Lordiphosa > Lordiphosa collinella. The sequence goes on along the minus strand of JAEIFV010000694.1, from coordinate 93,113 downwards.
TGGCCAGGTGGTGCCCAAACTCACACAATCAAGCATTGCGCTTGTGTGCGTAGCAGCTAAACACGAAGTAAATGACTCAACAACAACCCACCCGACAACCGGTATCGAGAACGGATCCGTTTTCGACATTTTCTTGAAGGTTTCTCTCACAAAACTATCGAGAATGTGTTCCGTTCTCGGTCCGAAAAAGTATTACCTGTCGCTCAGTTTGTGGCAGCAAAACATAAGTTCTCGATATCCGTTTTCGGATCCGTTCTCGACACTTTCTCGATAGCGAAAACGGATCGAAAACTAATCCGTTTTCAATACGTTTTCGCTATCGAGAAAGTGTCGAGAACGGATCCGAAAACGTGTTGCAAACGTTTAGTTTGGCGAAAGTTGAAAAATAAGTTGCTGCTGCTCCCCACACACACACACCCCAACCAAGCCGCCCTCCTCCACCCCTCCCTCCTTCCCCTCATACTTTTGCTGTGATAATTTTTTAAATACAATTTTTTTTTTATTATTTCTTTTTTTACTTACTCTTACTGGGACTCGAACAGTGTCGCGCGAGACGGTGGCGAAATGACAGTAAAGAATGCAATCAAGACCGGTGATAGAATGGCAAGACATTTGCCGTGCAGCCGCGAGGTCGTGGGTTCGAATCCCATTCAAGGCATTGACATACAAATTATTTTTATTTTCTCTTTTTTTTCTTTTGTTTTTTTAGTTTTGTTGTTTTTAAAAGTTTCTATATTTTTCCGATATTTTTTACAATGCTCTGAGGTCTCAAATACGTTTTTTCGCAGCTGAGTTTCTGTGCATTTTTCTTTTTCCTTTGTTTCTCTTCTTTGCTGCCGTCACATATAGAGAAAAAATAGCTAATGTCCGTTTGCAACCCGCATCTCTTAAGAAAAACGGATTTCGATTATAAGAGAAACTATCGTAATTCTCGTATGTCCGGATACATACGAGAAATTGTCGGGTGGGAATCAACAAGCAAACGAACAAATGCCTCGTGAGAGAACAAAAAGACGAAAACTCGAGTCGTGAGAGAGTAAGCCGCAATGCGGGCTATTTATAGAACACACGTATTCTCTATATCTATGCGTGTGTCTGCTACGACGGCAGCAGTATTATAAGTTCCTATCCCAAGGGTTACTCTTTTGGCATTTTGGGCACCACTGCTCTAAAGAGATTCTCTGCCGATAGTGTAAAAAGCAAAGCAAATATCTCTAAATACTTAAAGAGGATCAATTTACGATGATAATAAGATACTAGTTCAACTTACAAATTTTGTATATTTTGCAAAGTATGCTGGAACATTTTACAAACATTTGCAAGAGTACCAAGGGTATGGTATACCAATATTTTGGGATTTTTTAACACGCTTTCACTGATTATACTAAGTTTCAGATTAGCTCCAAATTTTATATGAAAATGTTACAACTGCTGTGTGCTAAATTAAATATTAGGGTTATTCTCCTTAATTTACATAATTCCATTTCAAGTCCATTGCAAATCAAGTCATAAAATAAATTTTGAAATTGCTTTTAAAGTGACTCTTAAACGATTCATCAAAATGTGTGTATAAAATTTCAGCTTTCGTAGCTCTTAAAAGCTTCTGAACATGAGTAAACCACATTTAAACATAAAACTTTGTTGGGCTTATCAAAATTGAAAAAAAAAACGAAAAATAACACAAAAGGTGGAGATAATTTATAAGTTTGGATTTTGGGGCAGCTGCCGAAAGCCGCAAATGATTAAAACACGAAACTAGTTCAAAATGAAATCACTTTAAACAAAACAAAAAAAAGGCAGCAAATCGAAGAGCCAATTCCAGATTGCCACCGCGAGTTTTTATATATTTTTTTTGTCGGGGGAGCTCTCGGAATGTCGTTGACGTTTGATCGCCCGTTCGCTTTGAAATTTAATATGAAAACCTTGTCTATGCAAATGAACATTGCCACCTGTTTATGTTTATGGACGGACGACAGCAATGATGCTGGAGTAGTCGAAAACGGTATTAGCTGCATAAGGCCTAGTTTTTGGGATGATCTCGGTGGGAAAACGTGAGAATGGAGAACGATCTGAGTGTGTATGCAAATCACTTTCAGAGCAACTCCGGCGTCAATAAAATATACGAAAACTAAAACGAAGAAAGTATTAAAATGAAATTTATTTCTATATGGCGGCAACCCAAGCCAACAGTTATAATAAAACGCGGCTGGGAGCGCACACAAAGGCCGATGTTTGCCAACAACAGCAACTACAACAACAGCAAGGCTGTAAAACCCAACCAGTCCCCCAGTCCACAGTTCCCAGTTTGGTGTCCCACAGATCCACAGCCGAGATCATCTCTTATGGGGCTGAGAGTTGAGTTTTGTGTTTTTGTAGTGTAATAAAGTGCGACATTTTAAGTCGTCGACGTTCTTAGGGTAATAACTTGTCAACACTGAGTGAGAATCCCCCCGGCCCAATATAAAAAGTGTCTTTGTCATCGACAGAGAATTCACAAAAAAATAAAACTCACAGCAATCAAATTTTTGTTTATATATATTTTGAATACTTTATTGTTTTGGTTATTTCTTTTCTTAAATATTAGTTATTTTTTGGACAATTGCCGATTAAGAAAAAGACAAAACTAGATACCACTTAATTACTTCAAATGGAACGAAGTTTGTATACCCTTTGTTCATGTTAAATATCCTTTAAGAGCTGTTTTAAATCTGTAAAGATTCCTCCTGATAGTTTGAAAATCTAATTAAATTTTGCCACAGAAAGGGATTTTAATTCGAGATCGATTGAAGGCGATTTATGTTTTTTTCGTCCGACTTTTATAAGACTTTAAAATATCATTTCTAAAATAATCTATTATATTGAATTTTAGAACTTTTCTATCCAGGAAATACTTGGTTTAAGACCTTTTCGGACTATATTAGGTACATTTAACACTATCTGAAGATTTTTAGAAAATACTTTTATGTTTTAAAATACCTCAACTAATCCTGATTATCTCTTGAAACAAGGAAAATGTTGCATTATCAGATGACAAAGTTCTGTTACGAAAATGTTAATGCATCATAAATAGAATTTGTTAAAGTAGAATCCTGCTTCCTTCATATATCTCTTCCAGCCTCTCCAGCTTAGACGGCCCGTGGCCTGATCCTCCTTCAAGACTTAATTAGGCAGTATTAAAGGGATCGATGCTTAAATCAAACGAATCTGAAACGTATTTGTCACGAATTTGTATAAACCTGTGCCCCATTTCTTTAATAGCATACCTCGAATAGAACCTTTTACACTTAAGAAGAAAATGGAAATGAATTTATTGAATGTATTCCGCTTTGTAACTAAAATTTGAGGCAATTTCTATTCTTGGATGTACTTAAACTTAGTGAACTGATAATATTAGTGAAATGACTACAATCAATCTTAAATCGAGCACATTTTGTACTTGTCATCATAAGTCAAATATTAGAAATCGCATTCCTAATTCAAGTACAAAATAAACTTACAAAAGTATGCAACGGAATATGTAAATTTTTTTAAAACAAATCTTTTCTTAAGATTCCCAACTGGTCCTTACACTTTGCCTATGAAGCGATGGGAGACCTTTGACCTTCAGTAGTACCATCTTGGTCTTTGGTTAATTCGTGACCCTTGGAAACATTTGGGAACAACCAAGTGTATTTTGTATCGATTTTATGTACTCTAATTTTGATTCAAGGGGTTGACTTAAGAATTAATTAGACTTTAAGGAAGAATATTTTGTACTTCTTTTAAGAATTAATCGTGCTTGACTTAAGACTATGGCCTAATAGTTTGATCAAAATAGTCGCATGCTAACGGACAAGGAGTTAAAGAACTCGGGGGCTATACACAAAGGCTCACGAATTGAATAGACGGTTCGGGTTCGGCACTAGATGCATATTTCAACTTGGAACGCATAAGTGCAGAGTAAAGGCTCAACCTTCTTTCATCAAGAAGTCGGCACTCCAGACCTTCTGTTGTTATTAGAAACCACGCACCTCTCCCGCATCACTTTTGTAAGACGCTAATATCATCCAATTTTCCCCGTTAAGAATACGGACAAGGTCTTCCCCTGCGATTGATGTACGGTGGAAATTTATCTCTTTTAAAATAGGAAAACTCCGAATCCAGTTCTGTAGGGCTTGTAATTCACGTTTAGTGATTTGGTACTGGTTTTAAATGTTTCCTATGTGGTAGATACCTAGTACGTCAATCATTTTCTGTAAGACATGAGGTGAATTGGAGAGAGTGTATATATTGTAAGCATACATCAGAGTTTTAATGCATTTGTTGCCGATAATGATGCCTCCAGGTAGAATTTCCGATATATCATCGATAAAGAGAGAGAACAGCAGTGGACTGCGAATGCAGCCCTGTTTGACACCTGTATTGGTTTTAAACCACTCTGATATTTAAATTCCGTCCCAGACCGAAGCAACGTTATCTGCATGAATTTATTAGTCATCATCAAGGAATATAGTGTACTTATTTTAAGAGTTCATCGGACTTGACTTAAGGCTATAGCAAAAAAATTTTAAAATCGTTCAAATGTTTGAAATAGTTCGAAATGTTCTTAATATATCCCAAATCAGTATTATGTGATGTAGTCCGGAACTGCATAAATCCTTTATGAAATTAGTACTTTGTACTTGATTCAAGCATGAAATTCTTTTTATTATACCCTGTTCCCATTGAAAATGGGAAAAGGGGGATCATGAAGTTGTGCAAAAGTATGTAACAGGCAGAAGGAAGCATCTGCGACCCTATAAAGTATATATATTCTTGATCAGCATTAACAGCCGAGTCGATTTAGCCATGTCCGTCTGTCCGTCCGTCTGTCCGTCTGTCTGTCTGTCCGTCTGTCCGACTGTCTGTCTGTCCGTATGAACGCGTGTTTTTCAGAGACTATAAGAGCTAGAGCCACAAATTTTTGCATGTAGATAGGTGTATGCCCGATTCAAAACGAGTTTGTTTCAGATTTGGAAAATTCCTCCCCCTCCCCCCTTTAAGAGCAAAAAACTGTCAGAGCCACAATTTTTAAGAGAGACCTTCCAAACTTTACATATAACAAGTAAGGCCCAATATCTATCTATTCTGAAAAGATCACTAATCGGACAATAAACACCGAAGTTATATACGAATCAATTTTGCATGTGGGAGAGAGGGGGGGTCTTGCATTGTCAGTTATCGCGCGCGGCCGCATGCCATGCGTTTGTGTGTATGTTGGAGTGTGTGTATGTGTGAGTGTGTGTGTATGTAAAGAAAAAACACACGAAATCAATGGAACAGGGTATTTTGTAGTCGGGGCACTCGACTGCAGCTCCCTTACTTGTTTTTCTTTTGGATTTTCCAAAGTTATGAAGGTTTTTAGCCTTGTCTAATAAATCGTTAGCTTAAAAAAATAGTTAAATTCTGAAATAGTTTTCAATTTCTTTCTGAAATGAGGACGCTGTGTTAAATCAAAGTAGTTCAGAAAAAAGAATAGATTCATGTCTTTAAAATTAGTTTTTTCCATTCCATTCCTTTTAAGTATTCTATTTCGTACTAAATTCATTTCTAGAATCTATGCCAGAGAAACAGAAAAAGTTTACCAAACCCGGAACAGTTCTAAAATACAGAGTTGTTTTGGTTACAAGCCTGTCACATTTCTGGCCCAAAACGCATATACTCTAGCAAAGGGTATTGAAAACCTCTTACTCATAAAAACGTTGGCAGTTGCTTAGGGTCTCATTGGGCCGTAAAATATTTTACGATTTTACGCCAATGTTAGGCAAACGTCCACCTGAATTCTCACTCTCTCTCTCTCTCTCTTGCACTCTCTCTGTCTCTGTCTTTTTACTATTGCTCTTTGTGGAGCCACCGACAAGTTGTCTGGCCATCATAATATTTGCCTAGGCTGAAAAAGCCCCCTGGTCTGTAGGGGACACCTCGATGTTTGCCGGCCAACTCTCTATTTCCATGTGTATGTGTGTGTGTGTGTTTTGTAAATGTGACTGTGCGTGTGCATCTGATGTGTGAATATGTTGTGCAAAATTGAATGGGATATGCACATTTTGTCGCCAGTGATAAAATTTAATAACGTTGATAAATTTAGCAAAAACATGTTGGACCATTGACATAAAGCGGTAATTAAGTTTGCTGGAAGATGCATACCACTCTGGGACTAACCATTGAAGTGATGTTCCTCTTGCAGCTTCATATCATATACAGTGGGTGCTGTTTAAGTGGAAACATAAAGGAGCTTTAGTATAGGCTGTCTGTCAGCTATTTTTCAAATAGAGATAAGAAAATATCTGTAGAGCTAATCCTTTGATCATACTTATCATTAAGATCATCCTTATGGAACCGCATCTATTTCGAGCATAAATGAGGAGAGTTTCAGGGAAAGGTTTTTAGCAGAGCCCGCCAAATATGCTGAACTAATTTTTTATGTGCTGTCTACTCACCAAAATGACAGGTACAAATTAAACAGACTCGCTTCCTCTCTGAACAGAACACAGGTTTTAAATTCTCTTGTGTTTTCTGTTTCATGGTTATCGTAAGAGTAACACTCGAAGCTGTCCTACGATAGCAGCTTGAAGGGAATAATATCGATTGGCTCTCATTAGCTGAGCATAAGCAACAGAGAAAATCCAGAATAAGCGACTATTTTGTTGTTATTAAGCAGTACGAAAATCTCTAGAGATTTCTGTGACACCCCCAAATTTAAGTGTTTTTTGAGAAAGTGTGAGGATTTGGTGTGAGTTGAGGTCCTTAACTCTGTTTAAGACTCTCTTTAGCCTTCTCCTTTGTAGTACTCCTTGGATACTGCGATGACGTCTCCAACCATTGGAACTCCTAGGTCCTTTTCAATATCCTTAGTTCTTAGGAACCATTCAGCTCCCGTAATGCGTCTTAGGATTTTCGCCTGGACCACTCTAATCTTTGTCAGGTGAGATAAACTTGTAGGCCGTATCTCCATACCGGAGCCAGAATAGCCTTGTATATTAGAACTCTATAGACAGAAAAGCACTCATGTTTAAACTAAGTAGTCTGGGAAATGTACCTCGCAAACGAAGCTGCAGTATGGGACGGGGACTCCTTATCGAGGTGGTTTCCCACAGAACCTGGAGTCAAGCAAGGATGTCTATTAAGTCCAGTCCTCTTCTCCTTACATCTGAATGATTTAGAAGACTACCTTCCGCAGGGAATTTTGGTAAACGGTCGCAAAATAAAAGCCCTCCTGTACGCAGATGACATTGTGGTCTTCGCGGAATCTCCTATAGCTATGCAACACTCTACTATATATACGCATTACAAGAATGCTGTAAACTCTGGGGACTTCGAATAAATTACGGTAAATCCAAAATCTTGATATTCAAAAAGCACTGGAGGAGTCTGGCTGCAAACGAAAAATGGCATTTAGAAGATGAAGAGCTTCAGGTGGTCAAGACCTACAATGATCTGGGCGTATGGATTCAACACGACGCAAGATTTAAGTATCATCTGAAAGCAATTAATTGCACCTGGAAATGCCTTCTCAGCAAACGAGAAGTGCCCATAAGCACCAAGTACAAACTATTTTGCGCTGCTGTAAGGTCGATAATGTGCTACGGAGCCGAAGTGTGGTGCCTAATTCAGTATGAAGACGTTGAAAACTTGCTCAGGTACTTTATTAAGAAGCTTTTCCACTTGCCCTAATATACTCCAAATAGAGACTGGGTTAGCACCGCTGCATCTATATACTGCAGGCCAGCACTTCAGCTACATGCAAAAGATTATAAGCATGCAGGAACATAGGCTTCCGAAGATCTTGGCAATACATACATGCAATGAAAGGAAACAGTGTTTCTAAGAGTGGGAAACCCTAGCAGCAACCCTTGATGAAATGCTGAATCTCGAGAACTGTTCGACATGGATTTTCAAATAGAAGATAAGCTGACGAAAAGAATTATAATAAAAATGGATGCTTCCTATATGGCACGCTTTATCCTAGAATCACATAGAAGCGCAGAAAGGGAGATTTATAAAGTTCTGAACTACGATCTTGGAGAATGAAACTATTTTAGCGAGGCATTAACCACAAGTCAAATCCGATGATCTACATGACCCGAGGCGAGCTCCTGGGACTTAAATTCATGCCGAATATAACGCGAAACGGTACAAACTTCACTCTGTGCAATTGGCAGAAAAAAGAAGATATTATCCACTTCATCGGCAAGTGTCCAATCTTGCGAGAGCATAGAACAATGCTGTAAGGGAAGGGGTTTTTATCGCCTTATGAGGAATTTAGAATGCTCAATGGTGAAAATTGGCCTCAACTAGATGAATTCTTAAGTCAAGCCCTACTCTACAGGAAAAGAATTGTTAATGGTTTGTTTTAGAAAATGGAAAATCTGTAAAGCCACTGCGCTACGCCGATGCTTCGTAACCGAACGATCTGGTATCTGGGGACAACCCGGAAAGCCAGGTGTATTAGGTTGTGACAGCAAAGTTTGACGGTTACAAACCATATTCGAACCTTAACCGTATCAATTATGCTAGAATCAGGATCGTGACGAAAATGATTGGTAAAACCTTTTGTTTGTCAAATAAAATGTAAGTCGTTTGACTTAAAATTTTAATAAAATTTCTGCGAATATTGTACTTATTGAGGTTGCAAACCCCTGAAATTCTAACGAAGGTTCGATTTGGTGGTTCAAACCCGTCAGAAACCTAAATTTCGGTTCGCCGATTGTAAGAAAACACCAAAATTTTATCAAATTGAGAGCAATTTTTTTACTTTTGTTACTGCATTTCAAAACATCTTAAGCTCAAAGTCTTAAATCAAGTTGAACTTGTCTTTACTAAATATGGCACCGATTCAATGCTTTACAATAAACTTTTTAGCTTAGCCAGTCTCTACTGTAACCTGCATAGATAAAGACTGTTGCCTTGCATACGCTCTGGTTGTGCCTTCCCTTCCGTTACGGTTTTGTCTGCTGCTCTGTTATGGCCGCCCATCAATTTGATTGGATCAATATCCATATCAATGGACGCGACAACATTCATTTATTTGTATATATAGAGAAACCTCAACACTGCACAGCAACAACAACAACAACAACATTCACCTCAACCGTTTCCCGATGAAATATTTGTAAACATTTAGCCAATTTATGGAGCGTGCGAGTATTGTATTATGGGCATTATGGGTATTCAGAAGAAGAGCTGCGAGCGGCAAGCAGCGAGGCGGCGTGGGCGCCATTCATAAACGAGCAGGCGACCAAAGTCATTAAATAACAATCAGCTGCGACGATAATCTTAACGCCAAATTAAAGCCCACGCCCGAAAAAGTAGCCCTAATTAATAAGCGATACGCCTGTTTCGAAAGTCTATAAAAGGAATCAGTTGACAGTTGGAAAATACATCTGATTTGACTCGACACAGCCTTCTGAAAAACTTTTGAAATCCGCTTAAAAAGACCTTAAGCAAACATTTGCCAAAATGCCTTCAAGTCAAGTGACAAGTGGTCAAGTTTGTTTTTATAACTGCCTCCAACTTAGCCTAGGCGACAGATATATTGTTTATTTTTTGTTTTGTCTTTTCTTTCAAGCGGCTTTGTCATGTTTTTTTGGGAGCGCAACATTCTCACGCTATTTTCATTTGTGTGTTTGAGTGTTCCAAGGCAAACAGATGACAAGTCACTACCAATTCAGAGATACGACGGAGACGGAGGCCTGCCAAGGGCTTTTGTCATCAATCGATCGATTCAAAGTCTACCCCCGTCCAGTTGGTAAAGATGAAATGATGATCGCTCAATTTGCGCAATGACGTGAAAATTGTCATCGATCTTCGGTGGGGAGGAAGATGAAATAGTTGATATAGTTTCTTTTTTGGGCTACTGTGGAATTTTCAACACTCAAACACACACACACACACCTAGTTTTCCTCTGCCTCTGCCCCACTCCCCGTCGATTGGAGCATTAAATGGCAGCTTGTAAATTTTATTGCATACTCTTGAGCGTCTTTCTTGGTTTTTTATGGTTCTACGAGTATCTTTTGCCCTTTTGTTTTTGTTTTTGTTTTATACTGGTTTTATATTGCGCCCAGCCGTGTTATTTATGACATTTCGAGCAAAAGTTGCAAGGTGCAAGTTTTAAAATGTGGAATTTTTATGATAGGGTAGACAACAGTCAGGCAGACAGCCAGCCAGGGGAATGCTTATATAATAATACTATCTAAATGAACTAGCAAAAAGCAAAAACAACAACACACACACACACCCAGAACTGTGAACCAACCGTTTTTTGTGTGATAAAGATATGATCAAACTCGCACTTGGAAACCCGCAGAGTTCTAGCAAATTAACCTACCCAATGAGGTTTCTTATCTCACTGCATTGATCACTTGGCTACTTCGATTGGCAAAACCCTCATGGAAAACACTACAGAGACACATCAATCTCCTTTTGTTGAGCATTTAAATTGAGTTATGTTTTTAACAATTCTATACTTAATAGTTGGGACAGGCTTAAGATTTTCCAATTTCGTTAAATTTGAGAGCATCGGTTAAAAAGGTTGAGAGTAAATCTCTTTACTGCTGACATGGTGTATGCGTGATTGGAGCCAAGCGCACCTGTTTGACAGCGGCAATAGAGATTCTGAAAGCAACCACCACCTCCTGCTGGCATCTAATTACATTGCTCAGAGTATAAGCTGCGAATATTGTCAGAGTTCTTGCTCAGAACGCGTACTCAGACAACGTAAAATGCGATTGAAGAATGATAAAAAATTATTTGGATAACCTTACGGAGGATGAACAAAGAGGGCAATGCATGCTGTCAACTGTCCCATTTGTGTCGGAGAATCCGTTTTGGTCTGCTTCTCCCGTGGATGTATCTGGTATGCCATTTTACTGTATCACCCATGCTCACACCATCGGAGCCTCAAACTCAGCAACCTCCACTGCCCATTATAGTAGTGGCTGCCTTACCGCCCACGCCAGGTGTGGACGCTTCCTTTGCTCCCAACCCCCTTTTGACGCGAATTCTTCTATTACACCAGCTGCCACCTACCAGCCAGCTTTAAATCCGTACACGGAGGGAAAAAACATTTTCAGAAAATAAGTTATCATTATAAGAACAAGATATTCTCTCAAATTTTTGAGAAGAAATGTTCCAAATGTTTTTGGAATGAGCACAATTCTACTAAACTCAACCAACGCACAGAAAAGTTTAAGTACACAGAGGGAGAAAACGTGTTCGGAAAACAAGATTTCTTCATCTCAAAATATGAACAGAATGTTCACTCAAATTTTTGAGAACAAATTTTACGAATGTTCATGAAATGAGCACAGCTCACTCAACCACCGCACCGAAAAGTATAACTTGCCATTTAGACGTTCGGTTTCAGCACTGGGCAATAGCCTAACCGTCTAAGACGTCCGCCGTCGTTGCTCGCGGCAAAGGTCTTGGGCTCTAATCCCATTAACTCAGAGAAAATTTTCATTTCTTTCAAAACTAACCAAGGCAGGTGGGATGTTGTACAAGCGATTTCTCTGCGGACCTGGATCTGGACGGTGGTGAACCTGGAAGGGGCAACTTGGACGGTGGACCTGGACAGTGGACCATGGAAGACTTGTGAACGGTGGTCCAGGACCTGAAATTTTTTTTAAGCTTAAAAAGTTCTCAAAAACGGAGCATATCAACGCACATCAAGATTTTGCGCTCTCAAAAAAAAGATCTTGAAGTGAGAAATTGTTCACGAAGTTAGAAAATCCGTTCATGATTAGTTTTTGCGACCGAATGTTGGCGGTTCAAAAACTGTGTGAACCACTGAACCAGTTCTTACTTTCGAGTGGCTTGCATCCTTCGTGCTAAATACTTAGTCTCTAATACTTAGTATCGAATACTTAGTATCAAGTACAGAGTACCCAGTACTTGGTATCAAACAATAAATATCGAGTATTTAGTATGGAGTTCTTAGTATCGAGTACTAAGAACTATTGAATACTTAGAATCGAGTACTGAGTATCGGGTGCTTGGTATTGGGTAATAAGTATCGAGTTCTTAAAATCGAGTACTGACTATCAAATACTGAGTATCGAGTACTTAATATCGAGTACTTAGTTTCGAATACTTAGAATCGAGTACAGAGTATCGACAACTTGGTATCGAGTACTTAATACTGAGTATCGAGAACTTAATATAGAAAACTTAGAATCGAATTCTTAGAATCGAGTACTATTATCGATTACTGATTATTCAGTTTTGAATATGGAGTATAAAGTAACGCACAATACCAGAGGTACACAGAGTACATTTAAGTTTGTGCAAGAGTATGTAAGAGGCAGAAGGAAGCATCCCCGACCCTATAAAGTATATATATCAGCATCAACAGCCGAGTCGATCTTGCTATGTCCATCTGACCGCCCGTCTGTCTGTCTGCCTGTCCGTCTGTCCGTATGAACAGATCTCAGAGATGGTAAGAGATAGAGGTTTGACATGTATGGGACATATGCTTCTTATACTTGCAGGCAGATCAAGTTTATTTTCCATTTTTGTCTTAGTTTTTGGTTCAATTAATTTAAGTTTGTAGCTTATTTAAGAATTTATCCGCTTAGGGTGTTATCAAATTTGAAGGATTTAGCTTCTGATCCAATCCTTACCAATCCGATTTTTAAAGGCTCCAATCAGCCTTCCTTCAATCACTCTGGAGGAGTTTTAGGCACAAATCAAGAACTTCAACATAAAAAAAAGGCACTAGGCGATAATGGCTTTGACAATAGGGTCAACAAAGCGCTCCCAGTAAAAGCGGTGCTCTTCCTGGTCTTAGTTTCTAAAGCGGCATTGGGATTGGGTCATGATTCATAAATCTTGGAAAAGCCCGTCGTAGGTCGATTCATACCGTCCAATCAGACTCCTATGCAGAGTATCAAAAATTTTCGAAAGCCAGAATTGTGGCAATCGATGAGATGTGTGGCAGAATACCTTCATTTTAGTTCGGGTAGAGAAAGTCACATGGGACCTCTGAGAGCGGCTGAATAGGGTGACTAACTTTATTCTCGACAAATTTCAGGCTAAGATTTAGATAGAGTGTAGCACGATGGACTGCCCTGTAAGCTAAAAGACATCCTACCGACTCAGCTTTACTCTCTTGTGAGAAGCTTCCTCAGAGACAGAACCTTCTCAGTAATCTTGGAAGGAACTGTTTCCAGCGTGAGGTACCCTCACGTGCTGCTGTGCCACAAGAAAGTGTCCTTGGACCAACCCTCTACTCTCTCCAAGCTTGTGATATGCTTACAGGAGCAACAATACCCATTGAAGACGACCAAGATATACACATTACAACATTTGTTGAGGATACTGCAATAATGGCGAGAAACTCATGCATTTTTAATGCCAACGACGTCGTTAAAGTAGTGAAGTGTAGGAGCTAACCTCACTGAGCTAAACCTAGCTAAATGTGTCAGTCTACCATTTACACTTCGTCACGATGAGTGCCCAGGCGTCTTCCTCAACGAGCAGCTATTACGGCACTTACCTGGACATAAATACTTGGGAGTATTTCGGGATATCAATGCGCTTTGTAAGATCACTATATGGCAGAGTTAAGAAAGTATGATGGCTGCTCTCCAGTGGAAATAAACTCTCACTCCGTAACAAAGTGCATATATGTAGTATACAAGGCCATCATAGCACCAGCTTGGAGATACCGAATCCAAGTGTATGGAATAGATTTAAAATCTCACCTGAGAAAGATTCGTGTCCTCCAGTCCAGGTATCGGTAGCTCCTTGGTATATGTGCAAAAGACATTTGGAATATTTTAAGTTATGACATCGTTTTTACGCATAGCCTGGTGTACTTGAACATTGTTTTCTTCAATGAGTTGCCGCATCTACGGATTTTGAAATTGCCTTTTTGGCTCTTTCTTCCGAAAGATCAGTTTGGTCTCATGAAATATTGTTGCATTTTAGGTTAGTAGAAAGGGAAAAAATCGGTTAACTTATATTTTGATATAATTTGAGATTGAACTAAGCCCTAACAGGACAATGGCTTTTGTAAATCACAGAAATTTAGGCTGGTCACACGACAACACACAAACAACAACCGGTTTTGATCCGTCCTTAATTTAATTTGTAGATTCTTTCCCAATAAAATCCTTTAAAAATTGCCCCAGTTAAGTCATTATTTTGATTTAAGTCGAACTCCTTTGGCTTGTTTAAAATTCCTGAACAGATTTATGCAGCTCAGCTCTCACACCAAAAAACCACATAAAACTCACGAGTAAATTACATTCAAATGACATGCTCGCCAAAAATGCCACTTCCAATGCGTCTCCCTCCGTCTCCGTCCGTCTGTCTGTCTGACAACTGACATATTTTCAAAAGTGGGCATAGACATGACAACAACAACAACAACAACATCAACAGCTACAACCGCAGGCACAAGCAGAGCCCGACTGTGGTCCTTTAGTGCCTTGGTTCTTCTAGTCAAGTCAAATGTTGTCTGGCCTTGTGTCTATGTCATAACGGGCGTTGGGAAAACAAATTGCTAAAAACACCCCGAATGTGAATGCACAGATCCCCGTGCCCTGTGCCCTGTCCCCTGCTTCTAGTTTTTTCTGTGAAAAGTTAAACGAAAGTGACAGGCAGCAGGCAACGCGCAGGCTCGTAGGGGCTGGGAGTAGTGGAGTGCTGGGCCGGGAGGGGTGGACTTTGCCATTAAACATGTCACACACACACACACACACACACGACGCAGTTGAAAAGTTAAATGGCAGCGCGCGCAACCCAAAATGAGCAGCCAGCAGCCATGTTAGGATGTAGTTATAACCTACTCATGGATATGTATCTCATAGATACATGTTGCTCCTGCTGCCGTTGTTGATGGTGGCCATATTGCATTTTCCACGTAATGTGGCCAACCCCCCTCGAGGGACTTTTGGTTTGTTTTGCGGCTTGTCATAAATAATGTTCAAAGGCTGCTTCTGGTTTTTCACCGTGTATTGTTTTATTAATTGCTTTTTAGTCGCCAAAGTCGGCCCTTTTGATCTCCGCCAGCCGCTGCTGCTGCTGGGCCTAGTCATGGCCCACGTTTTTGTTTAAACTTTGTATTTATTTTGGTATTTATTTTATTTCTCAACGGCAGCTTTTGTCGGCGGATTTGTGTTTTTTCGGTTAATAACAAGTTGCCATCCGTTAAAAGTTAAACGACAATTATTTGTAGCTACAATTGGCAAGAGCCATTAATTTTCTGATAAAAAACGGTAAATTTATTTTCACTGACGCATTGATTAATGGAAAAACATTTGGAAGCCATCGCCAACAGTTGGTGTCGCGTTTTGTTTTGTTTCTTTTATTAATGAATGGGATATATGCAAAATGCTGGCCATTAATTAAGCGTTTTTTGAGACACTAAACTGAATTTGTACAAAATTCAATGAATGCTAAAAGAGATTACACATGATAATCCAGACAAGGTGTAATTGACATGTTCAAATGACAACAGAAAGCCTAACTTCGGCTGTGTCGAAGTTTCAATACCCTTGCAATTATTTGCCACCCGACAGATTCCAGTTGGGTTATCTACCCACCCGAATCTTTAAAAAACTGAAAAGATTTCCAGGAATCAGTTCTCTCATAACAAGAAGCTGAATGATGCACTTTTTAAATGAAAAATGGCCGTTAAAAAGTAAAACTTTTCAAAGTTTGCCAAAATTTACCAAAGGATCAAACGAAGGTTTGGAACAAGTTATGGACGTTGACGTGCGACACCAAGCCGAAGCATGTTACGCGGGAACACCAGGCAAAACAGCAGCCCACCTCTAGCCCAACAGACCGAGAGGCTCAGCCGCCAGCGTGCGATAGAGCTGCCAAACTATCGATAGTACTATCGACAAGGGTATCCAACCGAAACGAAATACGGCTTCAGACAAGCCATTTATATTGACCGAAAGCTTCTTCTTACTGTGAATTATATCCATGGACCGGCCCGACCGATACAGTAAATCGTTCTGTTGGATACCCTTATCGATAGTACTATCGATAGTTTGCCAGCTCTAGCGTGCGCCTCGAAAGCTGGAAGGAAAAGTATAAAATAATGTTAACTAACTACGGGTTAAATAAGTTAAAATAGAGATTTTTAAAGCAGGAAGAGAATGTTTCGAGTTGATTAAGTGGTAGAGTTTTTCAGAATAATCAATTAAAAGTAGTCTACTAGAGTAAGACGTTAAACGAACCTCAGGATTTCAGTTCAAATCACGAAGCAATAAGAACAAAATATAATATCAAAATATAATTCACTTTAAACTGTTTAGGTTTAGAAGATTGTCTTGATGGTGTCAATGCATCCAAGTCTGCTAGCAAATTATAGCAGGAAACCATATTATAATATGTTAAAACAAATTTTCACATCATTGGCACCCTAGAGTGAGCCAAGACTGATAGAAGATCATTGATAAAGATAGTAAAAAGCTATGGACCCAAGTGACCTTGAGGAATTCCTGAAGTAACCTAGATGCACTTAGAATATGAATAACGAAATAAAACTTTTTAGGTTCTAGTACTTAGGTAATCAGAAATCCAACGCAGCAGATTAGTTGGAAAGCCGATTAAACTCTATTTCTGAAGCAGCAAGGAGTGATTAACAGAATCAAAAGCCTCACTAAAATTAGTATAAATGAGGTCAGTCTGCATCTTACCTATGAACCCTTTGATCACTGAAGATGTGAATTCTAAAAGGTTAGTAGTAGTAGATCTATGCTTCACAAATCCATGTTGGAATTACATAAATGTTTGCTGTTGAGATGTTATAATTCTCTCAAAAGCCTTAGGAATTGCAGACAACTTGGAAATCTTCTTCTTCTTTTTCTTCTTTTCTTTTTCGCAACGTATGTCCTATCCAGCTCCATTTCATCCTGGTGTCGACACTTTCTATATTTGCTCGTTTAAGTAGCTCAGAGTACCGTATTCTGTCAGGCCAGAATATGCAGTAGATGCGTCGCAGGCAACGGTTTACAAATGTTTGGAGTTTCGCCACTATGCAAGCTGTAATTTTTCAAGTGGAAGAACCGTATAAGAGTACTGGCATTAAACTTGGAAATACCCCTTTAATTTTCATCATCGGACTTATTACCTTTTTACTAAAGTGGAATCATAAAAGATTCCTTCCATAACAAAGGAAAGCGGATGGCTTTAAAGACAATTCAAATAATTCAGGTTCAGAATGTTCTTAAATTTAGTATGATTTAAGGTTCGGTACGCATTTTAAAGCAAGTTGAGATTCCGGGATCAAGCCGTTTCGATTAAAGCCCTCATGTTAAACTAAACTCATTATAAGGCTTAAAAATTTTCTCTGATTTTTTGTACCGTTCGATATACACCTCCCATTTTTACCCCGTATTTATTCTAAGCTCATATGAATATTTTGCAAATTTCGAGTCCATTTTTACCGAGAATTGATATTTAACTAACTGTGGGTATATTGTATTGTTCATGAGTTCCGGCTGGCCACTGGTGAACTCATCTCACTTGCTGGACTAAGTACTTCTCGTTTCATTGACGAATTAGTTAGTGTCTACGCAGTCGTCCAATAGTCGCATGTTGTAATCTTCCTTCAGCACTTTGCCGAGCACGAACTTCTCAAACGTTCTTACCCATTTTAAGCTTCGTTTGATCGCTTCTGACCTTCGCTTTCCATTTTCAATCATTCTGTATTGAGTTGGTTCCAATTCAATAGGTTCGAAGAGCTGCGACATTTCGGCATTGCGATGCATTCTAAGATCGTCAATTAATGTTACGTTAACCTCTTCCTGGTATTCTAACAAATATCAATCTGTATATGATCATTATATTGTATTAAATCGCACATAAAATTTTCACTTATTAATAATCTACCTTTAAAATATACAAAATAAAGAAAGCAAGTGAACGGAAAAGATGTAATTGAAATTTGTAAAACAACTGGAAAAATAAAACTAAAGAAAGATGAGACAAGAAAACAAGGCTTAGTTCGTCTGTGCCGAAGTCTAAATATACTGAAAAAGTGGACTCCATTGCTTAGTGGTTGTGATTTTATGGAGCCATACAGTCGATCCCATATAAAACAAAAAGTTTTTCTCACTAGAACTTCTTTTTCGACCGATCATTCATACAGCAGCTATATGCTATAGTCATCCGATTTCGACCAAGCTTAGTGAAATCATGGGAAGGGATATTAAACTAAGAAATACATACTTTGGAGGCATTTCCATTAAACACAAAAAAGTTTTTATACCCTTGCAGAGGGTATTATAAAATTGTCCGGATGTTTGTAAAGCATAGAAGGAAGCATCTCCGACCACATAAAGTATATATATTCTTGATCAGCACGACGAGCTGAGTTGATTTAGCCCGTCCGTCTGTCCGCTCGTGTTTGCTCCGTCGTTAGCTTCCTAAACTTGAGTCTTTTCAATACGCTGACATTGTCGGAACGCGGATCGGACTATAGATTATCATAGCGATCTGACTAGTAATTTGATGTGTGGAGGGTATTATTGTCAGCTGCGTGGTTGATTTATGCCGTCTGTCCGTCCGTCTGTCTGTTTCTATGCTATCTCCTCCGTCAGTTTTAAAGCTATCCTCACCAAATTTTGCCCGAAGTCTTCTGGTACATATACGCTGCACATTTGTCGGAACCGGCCGGATCGGATGACTATAGCATATAGATCCCATAGAAAAGTAAGGTCCAAAAAGTAGACTTAGTTAGAAAAACTTTTTTGTTTTTAATGGAAGCTGCAAGGGTATACAAAACTTCGGCCGAGCCGAAGTTAACTTTCCCCTATTTTTTTAAATAAATAATGAAAAAATTGACCACAAAGTCGAGGTTTGATTATATTTCGATAATCAACCAGAAAATTCAACAGAGAATACATATGAACGCGAACAATAGCTTTGGCTGTATAGACGGCCGTTTCGGCAGTTTGGTTTGCTTATCTTAGTTTAGATTGGTTGAGTGATTCCACGTAGATTTAATTTGTTTTTCATTCAATTCCATCTTCTTCTGCTTCTTCTTTGGCCAAAACAACCGTTTTACGGTCTCGACCGCTGTGCCCGCCACTCGCCTCTGTCCCAACTGGTATCTCTGCACTTGGTCTCTCTGCACCTGGTCGCGCCATCTCAGTTTCGATCGACCCGGCTTGAGCGTGCCCCCTAACTTGTTCACATTCCGATTGTACACCCGTTTTGTTGGAGCGTTATCATCCATACGGGTAACATGACCAATCCAGCTCAGCCCCTGTTGTTTTATGTGTCCCCATAAAGCTCGTACATTTCTTGATTCATTCGGATGCGAAATTCGTCGCCAACTTTTAGAGGTCCCTAAATTCCCGAAGAACTTTTCTATCGAACACGCCAATTGCCGCCTCATCCGCTGCTGTTATTGTCCATGCTTCTGCGCCTTATAGCAGAACTGGGATGATGAGCGACTTGTATAACGCAATTACCGTTTTTCGAGAGAGTTTCAATTCCTTCTGTTACGGATATTTCTTAGTGGGTAGATTATAAATTTACAATATGAAATAAATGAATAAGTAGTCGGATTTATTGACTTGTCTTCTCATATTTGTTAAGACTATCAGGCATGTTCTCATTTTCGATTTCGATCAAATCCTTCGTAATAGAAATTGTTAACTGTTTTGCCACTTTCAAATCCCGATCGTGCTATTCAACTATTAGCTTCAAGTGTACTTTTATTTTCATTTTACTTTCTTGAATACAGCCGAATTATTTATTATTTTCTTGGAAATCGCCACTTTTAGTAAATCCGATAAATCGAATTCGTAAACGACATTAGGCCTGTATAAGGCTGCGTTTACGCATGTTCGACGCATGAGACTTGACATTGTCATGTCATAGTAGGCCTGACTTTTACCATGTGAAGACTATGTAATTGACAAGCTATTCATATTGAGAATAAAATTAAATACTGACATTCTAAATTATCATGTGTAATTCATAGTTTGAAAATATCATGGAAAATTATATGTGTGTATTTTTTTAAACTTACTCTGGTTGTGCCTAATGATAGGCTGCACGATTATTGGATTTGTGAGTAAATTTTTAAAATTCACAAAACTAAAAAGTTGAACCTAATGTATATAGTAAGTAATCAATAAAGTTCCTAGAACTGCGGAATCGGAACAATGTTACCTAACAGACACCCACTGTGGATACTGCATAATTAAGGTATCTTTTTAAAGGTGTTTTCCATCCTTCCTAACTTGGTATATCAAACTATCCCTTTTAATGTCGCTCGAATAATATGCAAAAGTTATATTACCCTCTGAAGGTGTAAACATTCTAAAAGCAATTTCAATTATTGTATGTAAATTCAACTTGGCAAATTTAACAGCTGTTTGAAAATGTTGTCAAAATCCACACTTAACCAAAACAAAATCCATTTAAAATATACAATTTCTGGTTACTTTATGAAACGCAATAAAATTTGTTTAAAACACTTTTAAAACGGCGTAACATGCAGTGACATTTAAATATTCATTAGACTCGATCGATCGGTGGGTCAGTAAATAAATTTCAGTGTTTTTTTTAAAGCAGTTGCCGTCGATACCATCAACAAATATTGGCAGCAACAACAATTAGCATAACATTTTCAAAATTTATAGTTCAATTTTCAATAACACAAAAGAAACTCGTCTCCGTGTTAACATTTCCGAGTTGGTTTTGAATTTTTTTGTTTAATAAAACATAAGTTAAATGTTGCAGCGAAGAAATAAAACAGAAGCCGCCTGGACATTTGCTAGATTTATTGAGCGATTTCGATTGAAGGCACAACAATAGCAGCCAGCAGCGTAGAATCGTTTCCGATCCGGTTCCCAACACCAGCGGTATTTGTTCAAACGGCAGATAACTTTGCCCTAAACTAAAGCAATTTGCATAAGAATGATGATCCAACACAGTGTTTTTCTTTTCATTACAGACTGAGCTGCGTTCCTGCGCAGCGTGCGGCGAACCAATCTCGGATAGATTCTTCCTGGAGGTTGGTGGCTGCTCGTGGCATGCCCATTGCCTGCGATGTTGCATGTGCATGTGTCCGCTGGACCGACAACAGTCGTGCTTCATCCGGGAGCGGCAGGTCTACTGCAAGGCCGATTACAGCAAGTGAGTAAAGCATTTTCCGTATGTGCACAAGTGTTTTCCCAATATTTTCCCACACGTTAAAGTTTAATTGTCACAATTCGACCACGTATGCGACTTAATCCCTAAGATAAACAATACAGAAAGCGAATAGAAACGAAACGAATTGGAATAAAAGAAAACTTAAAATGCAAGTTGCAAGCCAAAAGTATCTTACAGATACACACACTCGCACACACACACGTTCGCCAACCAAACGGCGGAAAACGGTGTCGTCGACGTCCAACGAAATGAAAATAAACAAACAAACGCGCCGTGAGATGCTGTAAAAATATTTATTTTTCAAGTTAAGAATTTTAAGTGTGCATCGCGCGATGGAGACATCATCCAACATCGTCATCGCTCTCGTAGATCCCAGCTCCACGTACCGAGTCATGCTGTCTCCCCACTCTCCCTATTCTCCTCCGTACAATGTTGTGGTTGTAAAAATAAGCTTAAAAGCTAACAATAAGCTGCCAAAAGTTGCCAACTCATTTGGAAAAACGCCACAGCAGACAAGGAGGCACACACACACACACGGAGAGCCGGCTGCAACTTCCGCTTAGAAAATTTCCAAAGGGGGAAACTGCACTCGAAGTGAGTTTAAATATATGAAAACTTCCTTCAACATGGTCATATATCCGTTGGAAAATCTATATAAAAATCTTTTAATTTTCAATTGTTTCTGAGAGTTTAAGTCAATCTTTAAAATCTTTTACATAAACGGTCACCTTGACCAGCTATTGGCGCCAGCTGTAAAGTGGCTAGCCTTGAAAAAGCTTCTCAAACTTTGCCCTTCGGAAATTAGAAGTAGCAGTGCCTCGGGCACTGCTATTAGTGCCTGCCAGCTCCAGTTGTTCACACCTATATTTCCCTCTGCCATCTGAGTTTTGGTCGTCGCCTCTAGTAAATTTTCCAAAATCTTTCCCTTTCCTGATGTTCGCCTGATACAGTGAAGCTTTATCATTCATAAGGGTAATATTTACCATCCTGGTGCTTGCTATAGATTTTCCGTATCCGAGGCATTGATATAGATGTTTCTATTGGTGGAGATTTTTAATTTTAATTGTAGGGTTTGCGGCTCACGTTAGCCAGCAACTTTTGCGGCTTCCACAGTCTGCTACCAGGGATCCACAGCGGGAGAAAGCTGGGATCGCGCTGGGCTCGGCAAATTGAACCATTCACCAAACTTACCCTCACTACATACACCCCCATTTGGGACCCCCCAAATCGGTATGATGATTGACTTGATTACACTAGGCAACAACGTCCAGTATATTGAAGGTTTGGTGGAGATTCTAAGTGATGTTTGCGTGCTAAACACGAATCTGTTTTCTCAAATTCGAGCTTAAAGTTGCTTAAAATGCATATTTGGACTCTTTTTATAAACGTTTTGTGGAGTTATTTTTCGTTTGATTTGTCTTAATTTGATATTTCTAAATTTCAAACTAAACTATTCCAAGCAATTCTAGGATTTTCATAACCGAAGATATATCATTTTGAATACATATCCTCCAACTGACTAAATGTTGTACCGCCCATGGGTATGCAATGGACTTGGTTTAAAAATTTTCATAAGAACTTAATCGGGGGTGTCCTGGAAATCTCTAGAGATTTTCGTATAAAAGGTTTCATTTTGAACTACAACTGCTTGACTTGACATGTGAAGTGTCTTCAAAATGCTATGCTACTAGATTAGATGTTAAAAGCTGAGAGATTTGAGTCCGACTGTAGAATTATAGCGTACGGTTTTACTTCCCTATAATCTAAAAGGCGGCATTGTTTTTAACACTTTATATATAGCTTATTTTAAAATTCTATCGCTTATACGAAAATCTCTAGAGATTTCTGGGACAAACCCCAATCAATTTTCGGCTGTAGACAATTCAATGAATTTTAACATATGTATTCAAAATGGTATATCTCCGCTTTAAAAAATCTCAAAATGTTAAGGACGGTTTTTTTTTAAACCTAAGGAGTAATACCTTACGATAATATCAGAGATAGTTTATACATTAGTAAAGGGTTCCCAAAAAAAAATTCCGAAAAAGGTTCAAAATTGGCATTTAAAGCTACTTTAAGCAGAAATGACTAAAGATCTAGACGTGATGGGCCATTTCTAAAAACAGATTCGTGTTCATCACACAAAAATCATCTTGAATCACCACCAAACTTTCAAATTGCTGAAAAAGTTAAATTTTGTCGTAGATTTGCGTGTAGAGAGAAAGCTGGTCTCGCTCTCAGAGTGGATTATGCCCATCTATCTAATAAAGAACTAATGTGGTATGACTGAGTAATTGATGTGTAGCCTCATTTGCTTTAGAAGGCCCAGTGCTGGCTTTTTCCGGATTGATCCCAATTATTAAACAATCGAATGGGACTATAGCTAGAAGCCTTAATGTCACCGACTAGTACGCAGTTTACTAGATGTATAGAAGAACACTTCTTAGGGCGGATACTAGAATGCTCGTCCCTCAACTTGTCTTTAGAGCCGCGTTCAATTTAAGCAAATTGTGCAATTGGTATAAGAGACTTCACTTTTAAAAGCAGACTAGTTGAATGCTAGGGATGTTACACATGATTGTTATCTCCAAAACATACCTATGTGTATAAACCGCATTCAACTTACTTTATCCATCTATGTAACTTTATGAAAAATGCTTCAATTCCAAAAACTTTTTAATAAAACGAAAGCAAATATCTAGAAATGGCTTAAAAGTAGTGTTGGGTTGTTCATGAGTGAGCGAAAAAAATGCTGTTATTCACTAAACTGAGCAAGTAAACATGTTCTTCATTAATTGTTCATTTTTGTTCAGTCAGAGTTGTTCAGTTGTTTTTGTTCACTCGCTCTTGTTCTGTGAGTTGTTCTTATTCAGTCAGAGTTGTTCATTTGTTTTTGTTCACTCACTTTTGTTCTGTGAGTTGTTCACTTGCTCTTGTTCAGCAGCTCTTGTTCTGAGAGCTGTTCATTCTGAGTTGTTCACTTTCTCTTGTTTAGCCGCTCTTGTTCTGTGAGTATGTTAGAGAGAGTGTGTAAGTGAGAGAGAGTCTGACAGGGCACGCGCACAAAAATTTAGTGTGTGGTGTGCGAAAAGTGATTTCCATATTATAAACTTGATGTAAATCAACATAAGCAACAACAAAGTGAGCTGTACAAACAAAAACTACCCATAAAATGGCCGCTGGCAATCGGAGAGAGAAGAGTGTGACTAACTTTCACATGGAATGACAGAAACAGACTGCAATAATGTGGTTGATTATCCTGAATACGATTAAATAGATGGATTTCGTGGATTGAGCGATCAGTGTGAATCGGAGTGACGTATGGTGCGAATCGAACGTTCCGGAAATCGCGAATTGTGCAAAATTTTCATATAAGTTTTGTTTATGAGAACATTTAATATATGTCAAATGTTCACGGTTAAATTGGAGGTGTAGATTGAATGGTTCGAAAAAATGGAAAAATTTGCTATATTTTCCTATGAGTTCAGATTATTATGCAGACCTTGACTACTCTGTCAATGTAAGGCACGAAGCAATTGCAGTCGCATTAGAGGGCCCCAAAATTTTTAAGTTCTGAAGCCTTTAGGGGAATTTCGAATTTAACTTCCAATTCTTTGATCCCAATTCATTTTACTGCATTACACGTATTTCCATTATATCGTTCTACATTTTTATATCACTACAATTTCCGTTCTGACGTTTTTTTCTTCGTTTTATTGCAGAAACTTTGGCGCCAAGTGTTCGAAATGCTGTCGCGGCATCTCCGCCTCGGACTGGGTGAGACGTGCCCGTGAATTGGTTTTCCATTTGGCCTGCTTTGCCTGCGATCAGTGCGGACGACAATTGTCCACTGGCGAACAGTTTGCGCTCATGGATGACCGGGTGCTCTGCAAGGCTCATTATCTGGAAACGGTCGAGGGTGGCACCACATCAAGTGACGGTAAGCGGAACAGAAACATGGGGAACATGAGAACAACAACAGCATGTTGCATGCAACCGAATCGGTTGCCAATTTTGAACGCTTCAGGTAGGAAGCGCCAGGCAGTCGCCAGTTGGCGACTTGATGAAATCGTGTCACACTCGTAAAACACATACACAAAAAACCAACAAATCTCCAGCTCAGACGACGTGATCGGCTCGTTCGCTTACCCCCACCCCAGCAGAAGACCACCACCAGGCGACTTCTGGCCATAAAGCAAACGCAACTACTATAAACTATAAACAGTTTCTGTTCGGTTTTGACATTTTCAATTTGGTTGACTGTCAGAATGCTTTTAGGAGACCTTTAAGCCCTGCCCTATGATGCTGAACGCTTCTTTCCCCCCTCTCCCCTCTCTCTCTTGCAGATGGCTGTGATGGTGATGGTTATCACAAGAGTAAAACGAAACGTGTACGCACCACATTCACCGAGGAGCAATTGCAAGTGCTGCAGGCCAACTTTCAGATTGACAGTAATCCGGATGGCCAGG
Source organism: Lordiphosa collinella (assembly GCA_018904265.1). Classification (NCBI taxonomy): domain Eukaryota; kingdom Metazoa; phylum Arthropoda; class Insecta; order Diptera; family Drosophilidae; genus Lordiphosa; species Lordiphosa collinella. Next base: position 67,496 of record JAEIFV010000694.1, on the reverse strand, counting down.
ATTTGGAGCGCATTGCCTCGGTGACCGGTCTGAGCAAGCGTGTGACGCAAGTTTGGTTTCAGAATTCGCGTGCGCGTCAGAAAAAACACATACATGCTGGTAAGAATAAAAGTAAGTAGTGGATTAGTGCAGCATGCCCTTCCCCCCAACTCCACCCCACATTCCTCCATCAGTTACAAGAAGTAGCCACGTAGAAGCCATTTTCCCCTCTCAGATCAAGATGCTAACAATTCCATTTCAATTTCTTCCCTGTTTTTTCTATTTTCAACAAACGATTTTTGATTGCAGTACGCGAACCGGAAGGAAGCTCATTCGCGCGACATATTAACCTGCAGTTAACGTATTCATTTCAGAATAACGCACAAAATCCAATGCATATGAATGGATCGAAAGCGGGTCTATACCCAACACATGGTAAGCAAAATGAAGCTTCTTTTAAACTAATCCAGATTCGTAGCACGAAACGATTTCTGCATAGTCTTTTACTTTTCAAAACTGAAAGAATAATGCACCTCACAAAAACAAGAATCAATTTTCAAGATCATCTACGTAGAGCTAAGCACGACAGGTACACGAACTGATTCTTCTTAAGCACGACACAACCAGAACACGATATAAAAAAATATTTTCTTCTTTTGAAAGACAAGTTAGAGTCCATGCATTTTTCTATCGAAACAACTATAGAACATCGCCCACCCGTGCTTACACGGTAGCCATCAGTACATAATCCATCTACATACTTGGCCCGGCTAATGACAGATGACGTAAATCTTCAAAAAAGAATAGAGCAATGACTGTATTCAATTTAAGGCTGTACATTTTTGGTTTTCTGCTCCGAAAAGTAAATGAAGAGGGCGGATGAATTTCCAACTCGGGAACACGCCACATACAGCATTACTTTAGCGACTGTCCTCCACCGAAATCAAGACCATTCGTTGACAAAAGTACAGTAATCCCCCTTTATCTTGAACTGTGAGCGCAATTTTAAGAACCCATTGAACGATCTTCATTAACGTTTAGGTGTTGCGGTAGTAACATTTTGTGCTCAACTTGGAAACATTTTGCGATCATTTTACAAACTTTCGGGCTTCTTTCAGAAACATTTTGGTAATGTTTTAAGACCACTTTGTGCTTATTTTGGCAGTGCTTTGGGAGAAATTGTGGAATATCTCGGGCTCACCTTGGGAACATCGCGGTCTATTTTTGGGATCACAACATGTTCAATTTCGAACATTTTGGAAATATTTTGGTTATACTTTGTGTCTGGTTTTAAGTCATTTATTTGATATACAAAATATCAAGTTTTAGCCGACTAAAGGTCATGATAAGTTTTCACATAACTCTAAACAGACATACACAGCACCACAAAGCAGGCTGGTCAACTGTACAGGTGTTTTAAGAGCCTCCCGGTTTTATCATCAGAGCAAAAGTAGAGGTTTCCTCATGCCAGCATTGCTGTAACCGCTTGAGAATTCCAAGGCAGCATTAGTGAAAAAACCAAAACCAGATCACAAATCGTTCATGATTTCCGAAAAAACCGAATACGTTTAAACTGGTACTGCATGGTCATTCTTCGTCCTTGTCCGGTCCTTGCCAATATCATATGGAATCTTTACCACTATCATATGGCTTTTTACCTTCGTCACAATCATTCGTAGCCTAATGATAAAAGATCCTACTTTAGGACGCAACTGATGAGGCGGCATGCCAGGCATATAAAAACGAGTTTAACTCTTTTGGATAATTTTTTCGATTTCAACGATATCGATCGATTTGTGTAAAGGCAAATTTCCCGGAATTTGATTTTTAAAAGTCCAATTCGAACCATTCACATTAGTATCTTTCATTGTTCGATAGAGTGCTCTAATTATTGTTTGTGCGCCATCGTGCACTCATCCCCTATGATCAATTTACAATTTTTTCACAATTTAGCCAAAGCTGATTGCCTTAAAATGTTACATACCAGATTTTCGTTGATTTGGAGGTTTAACGGCAGCGTCAGTGCTGAATGGGCAGTTCTTTCATAAGCCGGTCTTCCATATAGCATTTCCGGTAGATGCGAAAGTAAACGCAATGTTCAATTAAATTACAGTTAATCATGTGGTGCAGTAGGCGGTCAATCCATTTGACAGCACAGATCAATTTTGATTTTTCAGTGGTTTTACAATTTTCTTAGAATGCAATGCGAAACCAAAATTTCGCAGCACGTCGATCGAAGGTGGAACGAGATATAGAAAGGGAATCGATGATTTAAGTCTAAAACTGAAAACGAAATGTGCGTCTACAGCGCTACGTTTTGAGAATTTTTAGAGTTTTTTTCCCAATCCTTCAGTTTTAATCACACTAACAAATCAAAATCCGTTCTTATATATTTAGACGAGAAAGCAAAACTAATTTTGTCAGAGCTAAAGTTTTAATACCAGGGCTGCAAACCTCCTAAAAATCCAGCGAAACTCTTTGGGTTCGGGCTCTCGGAGGTTCGAACCAAGGTTCAGTCATTCGCTAGTTTAGAAAACACATATGTAAATTAAAAGAAAATTAATCATTTTATTCATTAAAGTTTAGAGCCTGGAGGTGTTTAATATAATATCTGAGCCTAGCTTATGTTAATCGTTTACATGCTCCCAGAAATTTTTTATCCATACTGGGTCTTTGGCTGGATAAAACAAACTTAAGAGTATAAAAAGGGCGCTCGACTGATACTTGTGTTGCAGGAACAACTAATACCAATCCAATTTGCCTACAAGTCGCTGGGAAGGAGTTGCGCTTCTTATAATTTTTCAGATATTTTGTAAATTGGATGCAACAACTTAAACAAATTTTCAACCGAATTCCACTTTTATGACTGACCAAAAAGTGAAAGTGTCCAGCTCTGACCTGCTCTCGTCGACCGCTGGCCTACGACAGAAAGCAAAGAGCACGCTTTTTGATCTTTGGGGCCAATCCTCGGCATGTGCTCGGCAAGCGTGGCCAACTCTGCTTAAAGTGTAACTCTGCAGAGCTTTTATTGCAGCATATTTTTAAAGTCGAATTCCAACGCGTTACGCAGTCAAGCACTGCTTTCTTTAGATTTTCTAATCGAAGTAGAGTTAAAAACTTCTTACTAAGGGTTCGAATCTATGATATATCATTAAAAAAAAGTACGGTAAAGTTATCTTCGGCTCGGCCGAAGTTTTGTATACTCTTGCAGCTTCCATTGAAAACAAAAAAGTTTTAGAGTTAAGTTAAGAGAGCTTTTTGGGCCTTACTTTTCTATGGGATCTATACTATATAGATGTCTGATTTCGACCAAACTTGGTGAAATCATGGAAAAGCATAATGCACTGTTAAGCATAGAAACAGGCGGACAAACGGACAGACGGACGGACAGACGGACAGGGCTTAATCAACTCAGCTCGTCATGCTGATCAAGAATATATATACTTCATGTGGTCGGAGATGCTTCCTATGACAGCTATACTATATACATACATAGATGTCCGATTTTGACCCAATTTGGAGGAATTATGGAAAAGCAAAGTAAACTAAGAAATACGATGTTTGGAGGTGTTTCAATTGAAAACAAAAAGGTTTTTTCACTTAGATTAGTTTTTCGACCGATCGGTCCTATGACAGCTATATGCTATAGTCATCCGATATGATCTTACCATACTCCAGTAACTCAACACAGACTGTCTATTTGCTGTTATTTGAAGGTTGAAACTTAATATTTAAGTCGGATTTCAAACGCCTCCATGGGGAAGTACATTGTGTGCATAATTTATAAACTGAACTCGACCCCTGGAGCTGAAAAATAAGTTTTTATTTTTTCAGATCTACTATCGATTGATTTGACATCTTTTCTGACCTCGGTTTTAAGTCAAAAATTTCATGAAAATAGTTACAACAATTTTGATAACCAGATTTGTTATAAGAATAAGGCGGGACCAGATCAAGAAATCAATATACAGCCTTGTTCTTGATTCCACTTCCACAAAAGTTTTGTGATACTAATACAAAATCGGTTTTAAATCACAAAATTCTTGTGGAAGTGGAATTGAGATCAAGGTTGATAATATTCATTTCGATTTCTTGCACCCCCCTTGGCTTCTGTCCTCTGTATTTAATCACATTCCTTTTCTAAGCCACTTCGAAACTCTTATTAAATTTTAAATCATTTTATTCTACTTTCTTTACAGAATCCTCCATGGATGAGCTCTCGCAAGACTCAAGCGTCCATTGTATGCCCAGTGAGGTGTGACTAGAGCAGTCAACGCCAGCAAGAGCTCATCGCTAGCTGGTGCTCGGCTACCACAAGGCTCCTCCAGCATCACAAACAAAAAAAAAAAAAAACGCAAAACGTCCTTTCCTAGTCAAAATTTTATGTAAAAAAAATAAAAGCAAAATCTACACAAAATGATAAACCAATCCTATAAGAATAACAAAACAAAACTCCATCAAAACAAATCAGTCCCAGTTGATGCTTTGAGCATTGTTCCAACATCTCAACCAGCCCCTCACAACACTCACACACACACACATTCCTGCAACGCATAGACTAGGCTTTCAGTTTTAGTTAATTTAATTTAAATGAAATTTAAATTTAATTTAGTTTAATGTCCCCCCACACATTCCCCCTAATGGTTAAGTGTTTTTGCCTCCTCCTCCTCTCTACTCTAAAACTATGCTAATTTATTCGTTTAAGATCGAAAACTGCTTGCCAAGGCTTTTGTAATATATTTATAATACTTTTAGTACATCATCATTATCCCATTGTAAATCATGAGAAATTGTTGTTATTGTTTATTTTCTTGTTTTTTAAATGTATAAACTCGACCCTACGCATAGCTGGCCAGGCATTTTGTAAATAGTAATGTTAGCCAAAATGAAATGAAAACGAAGAATGTAACAACTAAACATTTAGTTAACACAAATTATAAACAAAACTACAATTAATGAATGAACCGAAATCAATTAAAAATGAAATTCGACAAAAAAGTAATAACTTTTTAAAAATGAAGCATTTTGGTGATGTTTTGGATATTTCTTGGATGGAAAGTGAAAAAGGGATTTCTTTGCAGATTAGAGGATGGTAAGGTAAAACAACTGTTTGGCTTATGTTTTAATTTCATACGGAAATTTTATATATATATCTAACTAAGCAAACGGAATCGCAAAGCTTATTTTGACATTGATTTCTCTAAATAGTTAAAATGGGAAATGGGAACAAATGTAGAAAGTAAACTAGAGATCCAAACCAGTAGTAAAACGAATTCGAACAATCCGAACCTCAATCCGATCCGAATATCACAATTTTCTATATAAATTAGCCAGGTTCTCTAAGGGCTCCTTTTGACAGACTGCACAGGATGCTGAAAGCGTTCGATACTAAAAGGTATAGCTATCTCCCGCAATATCTTCTGAACAATCCAGATCTCTTCACATTTAACGTCGGAGATGTTCTGTTTGTCCTAGGGTGAGCAGTAGGGCAAGGAGTTGAGTTAGTGCCAAGATCAGGAGTAGATGGATCTACGAAAGTTGGAGAAATCGTGTGAACTACCGCCGCAGTGGGCAAATCATCGTTCATGACCATTTGATCATTCGAAAACATAGCAAAACTAATGCCATGACCAGAGTAACCATCCAGAGGAGTCCTGGTAACATTTATGTTAGAAAGGGCCTGTGTGTAGGAAACACCTAAATTTTTCATTTTCCGAAGTCGCTGTTTGTCACTATTATTTATCCAGCTAGAAGCATTGGGAACAGTCATATTAGGGTTAGTAACTTGAATGGGAGCCAACCCTTGTGTCCTCGAAAATGTAGAATCATGATGTATAAGTATGTTATTCACGCCGCTCGGAGTAGTGGGCATAGTCCTACCAGTGCTTGGGACTAGATAGGGAGAAATCCTTTTTTTAATCAAATTTGACTTGGCGCACTGTAATCGGGCTCTCGAAGATACAGGACCAGTACGCATGTCTTTAAAAACTGGGCTATTTATGGAAGTACCCCAACTTGCCAAATCATCAGGGGACTGGTCCGCTGGCGACGACATCAAGACACAGTACTTGGTTCTGCAAATGCCAAATGCCAACGGCAAGGCCGAGGCTGACAACAAATAAACTCTCAAAGGATCCTGCTTTAACCATCAGATTAAATCGAGTTTTGATCAAGTTATATGTCTTTACTGTTGTGTAGTATATAAGATAATTATCTATTGTTCCCGATGTCACGAAAGCTGATAACTTCTACCCGACCAAACCACCAAAGCCACAAATATCAGTAGAGTCACAGCTTACATATTCAAACCAAAGTCCAAACCGTTTAGCAGCAGAAACACCGCGAAGACAGGTACAAGTGCAGGCATCATGGCAAACAGACGATTCAAATTGAAATTGAGCGCCACCAGTTCCAACAGTAGTAGACCCAGGCGTTCTCAGAGTTAAAGAAGCAGTCAAAACTTATGGGCTTAGCGGTAAATGACGACAAGACGAAGTACCTACTACGCTTGGACAATCTGTTGCAATGGGAGAATACTACTTCACGGTTGTTAAGGACGTTATCTACCTCGGAACGACGATAACCAGCGACAACAACACCAGTCTGGAAATCCGAAGAAGAATCACTTTTGCAAACCGATGTTACTACGGGCTCAGTAAGGAGTTCAAGGGCAGAGCCCTCTCACGAAAAACGAAAATTGCGCTATACAAGTCGCTTATCATCCCAGCCCTGCTATACGGCGCAGGGGCATGGACAATGACAACAACGGATGGTGCGGCAATTGGCGTGTTCGAGAGAAAAGTTCTTCGGAGAATTTATGGACCTCTAAAAGTTGGCGACGAATTTCGCTTCCGAATGAATCACGAACTGTACGAGCTATATGGGGACACTAAGCTTGTCCAGTGCATAAAACAACAGCGGCTGCGCTGGATAGGACATGTTACCAGTATGGATGATAACGCTCCAGCAAAACGTGTGTACAGTCTGCATGCGAACTAGTTAGGAGGCAAGCCAGGGCCGGGTCGACCGAAGCGGAGATGGCGCAACCAGGTGCAGGGAGATATTTCGAAGCTGGGTGTGCCCTTCTGGTGGGATGTCGCTCGGGACAAGGACGAGTGGCGGACATTAGTTGCAGTGGCCGAGACCGTAAAACGGTTGTCATGGCCAAATAAGAAGAAGAACTAGGACAGGATTACACACAATTACCATCGAAGTCATGAAGGCATACGAGTGTTCTGATGATGCAGTGCCCCGTTATGATTTCTATCGTTGGCCTAATCCTGTTCTTGCTAAAAGTTGGGAAGTTGTCTTGGTCAGAGTGATCGGGTGATGTGACAATAAGGTGCAAAGTACCATTGTCGATATGCCCTAGTTCTGGTTGGTTTACCATTGTACTTTTATCCTGTTCTCTTGCAGGGGTTTTGTGTATTTTCGTCTTTGCTGGTTTAGTTGGCAGCTCTGAACCTTTCCTCACACCCAGAAAAAAGAAAAACAAAATATTAATAAAAATTCTTTCTTGAATTTTCAAGAATTTCAATCTTGAAATCGAGCTAAATTCGTTCTCATTTTGGTGATTGTAGTCGAGGGGAGCGAGGTAAAGAATCTGAGAGAGAAGAGCAAGCAGATTTGAGAGAATAGGGTTGAGACCGCTCCCACAGATTCGTTTTTTTAGGGAAAGCGGTGTGTGGAGAAACTGCCAAGCGCAGTGCGCCATCGATTTTTGCACTCATGTTGCTTCCCAAGCAGTTAAGGCATTGCTGGCATGCAGAGACAGCTGTTGAACTGACTGTTCACAGGCTAAGACTGCTGCTGCTGACAATCAATATTCTATGAAACAAATTTAAACTAAAAAGGAAAAAACAACTGATTTTAAATTGTTATTTGATTGGAATATGCTCGCCCTTACTTTTGTATCAGTGGAGCTCTTAATTCAAGAGTGAACGATTTTGCACTTGAACCTGATGAGCTCTTGATACAAGATCGAACATACTTGGTTTTTGACAATGCACTATGCTCTTAATTCAAGAATGAGAAGGTTCGATCCGGAATTCGGAAACTATAGTAAAGATTTGTTTGCTGTCCAGATTTCAAAAGCATAGAACCCAAGGTCTGATTAAAACGTAATCCAGGGCATAAATTGAACATTATTTTGATAATATTGTAGGAAATTGTAAAGACAACTTAGCGAATCGCTCTCTGTACATAAAATTTCTTCTCAAAAGGATTATTATTCAGAACATAAGTCGAAATCTCTGTTTAATCGGAAATTTCCAAGGCAATTTCGGACAGAAGGTACTTGATTTTAAAGACACCTTCTTTCTCTAGCCACCTTGAAGGATTTAGTGGAGTCCTGTCTCCCTCAGAATCAGCACAAGCCTCAGGAGGACGAAATATTCCCAGTTTCTTGGCCACAGTTTTAATTTTCTCCTCCAAAACACTTTACATTTGTCTCCTAGAATTCAATTCACGCTTAGATACTTCTTTTTCTAGTCGTTTTAAGGTGAAATGCTTAGCAAGATTCGCCGAGTTTAAGAGCTGTCTTCCTTTTAGCAAGTTTTTATAGCTTGAACCAGACATTTTTCCATTTTGTCCCCTCCCCAAACATTGTAGCTAGGATCTTTAGGGCTTCTTCATTTGGCGTTTGATCTTTTCAATAGTTTAAAAGATTGTGGCTAGCTAGAATACTGTGTTTCATGGCCACTTCTTTGTGACAGATCAGGTAACTATCACTTGCTTGCCACAGCTCTCCACCGACTAATCTTTACCATTTTGATTGAATGTAGATATTTTGCTAATGTCAAATGTTCTTTGGCCAACACTCGAAATCGATTTCCGGTGCAACTTCATCACCTGTGCCCATTCAACTGATCCACCAGCGGCTTAAGTAATGTAAAGGCATCTGCAGCAGACAGTGTGACGACTTGGTAACCCTCCGTTGGTTACCCCTCCTCCACCGTTGCGAGGAGTCAGTCCACTTGGTCACTCAAGTTGCCAGTCATGTGGCTGGGGTTCTGGTGTAGTTGCCACTACAAGTTTGGCTGTTAAGTGCATAGAGCTGATGCGATGCGATCGTATTAATTGAATTATAAGCCTAGATTATGCAAAGATTTCCTGCCCAGCAGCAATTTGTGTGCGGACGATGATGATGATGATGAGGATGGGAATGGGAATAATGATGATCTTGCTCATTCAGAATGGAGAGCAGGCGGGTGGCGTGACTTGGCATTTAATTGTGGCCCAAGGAGAGGGACGACTGCACTTGCTTGTTGATTTAGAAATTGTGCGATCGCATTGCAGGCAAAGTAACATAAATATCAACAAATCGTCATCATTAATAATGATCACTCCAGGCTACAGACTTGAAAACACAGTTGCTATCAGGGTTTTTATTTTGATTTTGTTTTTTTCTCGTTTTTTTGGTGGTGCTTGCTTCATTTGTCAAATTTCACCGCGCCTCCAGAGATCGTAAGATCGTAAGATATCTGTTGAAGATCTTTCGGCTTGTTGTTGTTGTTATTTGAGCAAACATTCAACACTTGAAGCGAGAGATTTCCATGGCAAGGTACAACAACTCAATTCCCAGTCTCCCCCTGTTCCCCGTTCCATTCGCCCCCCTCCAGTTCCTCATATACAGAGTCTTGCATCGAAATGAAATTATGAATGATGTGATACTTTTGCCATTGAGATGTTTTCACAGTCGCGAGCGAGGCTCATGACATGCCCCAGCCATATCTTATTTGCTATATCTACACACGGAGAAAATCTGTGGGTACATTTAAACGAAATCTGGAGGCCCATTTAGATAAACAGTTACAATCTTTTATAACAAAACGCACAACCAGGACGAGCAATTAACTATTTTGGTTGTTTTTACTTTTGTCAAAATACAATTCGCGCAAGAATCTTGAGGAAGTATTATTAACCAGAAATTTCTGTTCATAGTTCGAAAGATCATCTATCTTTTTTATGCTGTCTTTTTCCAGAATATCATCATCTATCATTGGTAGACTTTGCTATCGATTGTACCGATTTGATGCATGCAAATCTAACTAGTTGGGAATTCTTAAGCGAAAGAGACTTAAATGGAAAGCTAGGAACTACAAAATTAATCAATAATCATAAGGAAAACTCGAAGACTCAGATAGTTTTAATTTAGCAAGCAGTATGTCCCTTAGCTACTTGGAATAGGAATCATTCTATAAGCTTTGATATCGGGAAACTTAAAAAGAATGATTCCCATTCCATTCTTTTGAAATTGAAATTCAAACCAAAACGTCGTTTACTTTTCACCTAACTAGAAATTATTCGACTGTTCCCCTGTTATATTCAAAATTTGATTTCTTGCTTGCCTATGTTCGTCTCACTCCTACCATCACTTCGCTCTGTTGCAGCCCCCACTACTCTTCGGATCTTACTTTTCTAAGGAAGCTATACTATATAGATGTCGAGCAAACTTAGTGGAATCATGGAAAAGTTTTTCGACCTAACGTTCCTATAGCAGCTATATGGTATAGTCATCCCATATTAACTTTGTAACTAGAATTATGTGAAAGCATACGAAATAAATAAATGCCAATTTTAAGGACATTTTAATTGAAAAGAAAATAGTTTTTCTAACTAAGAATACTTTTCAGACTCTACTTTATCTACTTTATCAAGGGAAAGTATATCAATTGAAAACTAAACAGCTTTTCTCTCTAAAATTAGTTTTCCGACCGATCGTTCGTATGGCAGCTATATGCTATATTCATCCGATCCGGTCGGTTTCGACAAATGTGCAGCGTATTTGTACTAAAAGACTTCGTGAAAGGTTTGGTGCTTTCAAACTAACGGATAATATAGCATACAAACTGACGGACAGTCGGACATAGCTAAAACAACTCAGCTCGTATCGTTAATCAAGAATATATATACTTTAAGTGGTCGGAGATGCTTCCTTCAATGCGGTACAAACATCCGGACAATTTAATAATATCATAGCCCGTAAATAACTCTCAACCCATATTTTCGGTCTGCTCTGCTCACGATCACAGCCGAACAAATAAATCAAAAATGGTCTTGGTCTTCCCTCAACCGATTGTGTGCTGATCGCGCGCTCGCTGGCAGCAGCCCAATAACTGGCCCATTTCAGTCAAGCGGTCCCAAAGTGTGACTTATTCGAAGACCGAAAGACCAAAATGTTATTTCAGAAAGGTTGCTGTGAAAAAAGTCAAGTGGAGCAGAGCGTAACAGTGCGACAGAGAATGAGAGAGCACACATAGTTTGTCGCATACATACAAACATGCGTTGATTTCGGTAGCCTTAGAACAGCGGTCAGCACGGCCCTATCCCGCGGGATAGGATTTTTCTCAGTCGGCGTCGCTGCCGCTCATGCACAGTATAAACATTCGTGTAACTTCGGCAAAGGTCTTCGGCTACGCTCTCACGAAATTAAAGCACAGCGCTAGTGCTGCCGCATTGTCATGTTGTAGGCGTTGCTTTTTTTTTGGTCATATCTTGCTACTTATGAAAGAGAACTTTGCCAGCAACGCAATGCAGAGGGACAGAAAGTCAAATCACTTGCTCGACAGCAGTCAACGATGCAAGACTGCGCTGCGGAATAAAGCAAACGTACACAAATGCAAATGCACACACACACACAAATGCAATGTTGGCATGTCAATGCAATAGTGCGGACCACTGCCTTAGAAGCGCACACTGATAGCATACATACAAAAAGACATTTTCAGCAAGCGGTCTCTGCAAATTGGTTGGCAAAAGACCAAGAGCGAAAAGAGCAAAACAAATGTGTTTCTCTCCTTACCCAACCGAACAAAATCAGAGAGCGTAGTTAAATGTTGCTTCCGTCCTTCTTTGTCAATGTGCTGCACGAAACTTGTTTTTTTTTCACAACTCCAAAGAGAGAACCGGTCGTTGCGACCTTCTGCAAGGGTATAAAAAAAATGATCTATGAAGAATTGTAATATACATTTGGTTTTTAACTAATTTTTAAAATCTCACGCGTGTTTAGTAACAAGTGGCAATGACAAAAATGCTCTGTAAGGTTTGCCATTTCCCCTTGATTAGTCTATCAAACGAGCAGCGTTTGAAAATCATTGGAAATTTTATAATCGAAATTCGTGATCTGTGAGAAATGGTCGTCACTGACTGACTGATTTTGTTGTTTGAAACTCAGAAACAAAGCAATACACAAAAGAATTTTGAAAATTGTCAGCAGTGCTGTTGTGGGTGGTGTGCATTCTGCTGTCGAAGCGTATTTTTTTGGGACTCCTTCACGCGAAAAAGGAATATCTAGTAAATTTCTTGAAAGAAAATTCGAAAGTTCTCAGTACTCACCTTAAAGTACAATATTATTATATAAAGTAAGATTTTTTTCATCCCGAAATACTTGATGTAAAACTGTGCGGCGTGTATTAGATACAGTTTGAACTATTTGAAAATATTTTTGATCATACCCACTTAGCATTTGGAAGACGAAATACTTTGAACAAAAATCACCTTGATGATCCTTTTCGATTAAAAGAAGACTCGAAAATAACTCATACATATGCTCAAAATGAGATTAATTGAAGTATGATTCGAAAAAGACTTGCAAATGATCGCACTCTTCAAACAGTCACGGGTAGGGTATCATTTCATTTCTTCAAAAGTATTATTTATGATCAGAAAACGAGCGCATTTGCATATGCATATTTATTAGACTGAAAAAGACTCTAATGTCATCACAAAATTCATAAAATGTTGTCTGGGTACTGTTAAGTTAAGCCCGATTAATAATTGAAATAAGTACATCATATTTAAAAATTCAATCAGTATTGAATTAGAGAAGGGACACTAGTACAGTGGGGCAGAAAACTTCCATCGATCCATACGAAAAGTGTTAGATTCAGTTGGGAATTTTATAAACAGATCTTTTCATAAATGATTTTACTTTTCCGTTACGGTATTTTTAAGTTTTTCGGTTTACTGTTAGTATGTTCTGAAAATTCTTGATTCAAGATCGTTTGTTCTCATTTCAACACTATTAACTGTGTTTTTTCGATTTTAAAATGTTTCTTACTTAATTTACGGTGTAAATTCTATCCCGATCGATCTAGAACTCTCCCAGTCGTTTTTTTCTGAGTGTACTAAAACATTTCAACACTTAACTTGTTAGATATTTTAAGTAACTGTCAGCATTTCCTAATTTAATTGAACAGATTTTTTTGCGTGTACATTAGGCATCAGGAGAGAACTGGAAACGAGTTCGGTTCGTGCTGCTGCCGTGTTTGTGTTATTTCTGCTGGAAATGAGCGATCGCGTGCAATAATTTGTAGACGACTTTTGGTCGAGAAGCTGGTCTCTCGGATCTCGGATCTTTGCTGTCCACATGCTGCACATCATTTTTCAAAATCATTCAAACACTTGTTAAATATTTTCTTAACCGATTGATGATGATTGTGACTTGGCCATATACATATACCCCCATCCTGCTACAAAATTATTTGTGTTTATCAATAGTTCCCTCTTCGGCTGGGGAGGAGGCATTGATCTTTTCATGTCCACGTTTCACGCGTTGAAATTAATTGATATCTGTGGTATGCGCTTTGTCCGAGGGATAGCTTTTTTTTTTGATGAGGCTGCCCAGGCGGTCACTTTAAGCACACACATCGATGATCGATTACAGAACGTGCCAGAGCCGCGCTCGGATATCCATTGAAAGAAACGGGGTCAAGTGTGAGGATGCCTTTCGATGATTGGGTATGCAAATTCGTACATTGTAATTTCTGGCTATTGGCCCATCAACATCACCATCATCGTCATCGTCATTGGACTCCGACTGTTGAGTAGGTCCAAACAAAAGAGTCGCTCCTTTCAACACGTTTTTTGAAGACCAACCTCAGCGTTAATGTTGATGTGTGCCCGTCTGACACTCTGACTCATGCCGCCTGGCATTTTAATTGATTTTTGGGGTGCAAAATTCTTGTGCCAAATCCCCTCGACATAACTCACGCATCCTTCTGGCCCAAGCACGTACGCTCAGCGGTGTTCAACCTAGGCTGAAAGTCAGGGATTGGGCATTTATCATGCAACTGCAACTGGCTGCGTAGGCGTTGGCTGGTGGTCAACTTGGATGGGCATGTCTGTCCGTGTGTGTGTGCCATCGTCATCATCATCATCATCATCATCTTCATTGAGCGTTGGAGCATGTAAAAATGTAACACCAACTGAGTTGTGTTAACTTACGCACATCTGTGCTGAGTATGGACTTAATTTAAAGCCAAAATATGAGTATGGAAAAAATGTTCTTAGATTAAAATCTGCTCCAAACTATATATGGCCCTTCGAGCCGGATTGTAAAATAGTTCGATATACGAAAAAATAAAATGAATGAGTAAATTTTGGTTTGATTTAGTTCAGCAAACTTATGTTTCGTTGCGTTTGAAGCAATATCTGCCCCCTAATTGCATTTGATCCTTCGAGCCGGATCGTAAAATAGTTCAATATACGAAAAATTAAAGAGAATGAGTAGATTTTAGTTCGATTTAGTTCAGTATTCTTATGTTCTGCTGCAAAACAAAGCAATATCTGGCCTCTAAGTGTACTTGGTCCTTCGAGCCGGATCAAAAAATAGTTCGATATACGAAATAATAAAGTGAATGAGTCAATTTTGTTATGATTTTGTTCAGCAAACTTATGTTCTGTTACAAAACAAATCAAAATCTGCTCCTAACTATATATGGTTCTTCGAGAGGGATCATAAAATAGTTCGATATACGAAAGAATAAAGTGTAGGAGTTAATTTTTGTTTGACTTAGCTTGGTATACTTAAGTTCCATGGCAAAACAAAGCAAAATCTGACCCCTTACTATATATGGTCATTCGAGCCGGATCATAAAAAGTTCGATAAGCGACAGAATAATGTGAACGAGTAAGTTTAAGTTCGATTTAGTTCCGTTGCAATCGAAGCAATATCTGCCCCCTAATTGTACTTGATCCTTCGAGCCGGATCGTAAAATATTTCGATAAACGAAATAATAAAGTGAATAAGTAAATTTAAGTTCGATTTAGTTCAGTATACTTACATAAGCACCGTTGCAAAACAAAGCAATATGTGCCCCCTTATTGTACTTGGTCCTTCGAGCCGGACATTAAAAAATTCAGTATACGAAAGAATAAAATGAAAGATATCTTTTAAAGTGAAAGTGAAAAAGATAAGAACACACTTCTAGGTAGCTTTTTGTACCCTACTCTCTCCTAGTTAAATAATATTTTTAAAATTTCCAACCTATCGATTTATAATTCCCCCCGCTTTACCGTTTCATTCCTTAAAAATATGGGTGGCACTTTTAGTGAACCCAATTTAAATCAACACTGGCACGCACTCACAATGTTTTTGGCTATAGCTACGACTGTTGTCCGGTGCTCTGGCCTGTCTCTGGATCCCTTTGCTCTTTTGCCTCAAAGTTTGCTTAACTGTGCGCGCACAGGACACCCAGCTGTGGTCGCACAGGGCAACAAGCCAAGTGGTGGCTGCCGCTGTTGCTGTTTGTGTTGCAGGCAGCAGCAGCAGCAGCAAAGACAAGACAACAACATCGACAACTCCTCCGACTACGACGACAACTTTGCCTCAGTACGCCTCAATGTTTGTGCAAGCAACATTCGCATGCAAGTCAGCAAAGTTTGCATTGACACGCAGCAGCAGCAGCAGCAGCGAATTTGCATAAAGTGGGTCGAAGCAGGGGGATTGGTGGGGGAATGCTCTCCTGGTGTCATGGTGCCGAAAAAAAAGAACCAGACAAACGCAAAGTGCACAGCATGGCAAACGAGGAAGCAGGCAAAACTCATCGTTTGGCCCATGATGAAGATGGACGTGTTGCTGGTGGCTACCCATCAGTAGCAACAGCAGCAGGGCAGCAGCAGCAGCAGCAACAAGAACAACAGCAGCAACAACAACAATAACAACAACCCCATTAGGCCTCACATAAACTGCATGCAATGCAATTCGCTCCTGTGGCGTGGCCATGTTGCTACCGAGCTGCCTGTCTGACTTATGGCAATTGCCAATGCAACATTTGTTGCTGGCGAACTGACGCTGCTGTTGTTGTTGCCGTCAAGGATGGCAGCGTGACAAATTATTATCCAAATTTTGAGAAAATCATAAAATTTTTGATTAACTTTTGTGGTTTTTCTTAATGCACTGTCTAAATAAGGCAGCAGCGTTTGGTGAACCCAGTACAGAATGTAGAGCCCTAACCTCGACTTGTAGCCTAGACCTCTAAAACCACCTAGACCTCAAAATCTAGACCTCTTATCTAGACCTCTAACCTAAAGCTCTAATCCATCGGCCCTATTCCGAATTCCGTCTCGGTTTTCGTGGATTTTTCGTTGGATTTTCTAATATAAAGTTCACAATTTTATATGAAAAGTAAGAGGAATGTCTGCGGTTACTAGATCAAAGTTTTAATTAGAAAAGCCAACGTTTATACGAAAACCGTAGCGGAATTCAGAACAGGGCCGGATACCACTAACTTGAAATCTAACCTAGACCCCTAACCTCTTATCTGGACCTCTAACCTGGACCTCTAACCAAGACCTCTAACCAGGATCTCTCGATCTAGAACTTTAACCTTAGGTCTAGGTTAAAGACTAGTGAATATTTAAATAAATAAGGTTTTTCAGCAAATAACTTTACTTGCAAATATCAGACTTTGAAAGGGCAACTGAAGTAGAGTAGTAATAAAAGGACCTTTGGGTCTAAAACTGGAAAAAGTGCTGGATGACGTTGCAGTTGGCCTTTCTTGCAGCACGTTCGCACACGAAGAAGTCCCTGAATGGTAGATCATTGCTAAGCACTCCTTTGGAGTGGTAACCGGAAAACACGATGACATGTCTACAGCCTCTGCCACTACTTACACTAAACGATTTACACAAGGGAGTTTGGGTAGGAGGGTAGTGTGCGGAGGAATGGGAGTAAGGGGCACAAAGAGGGCAAGGTCTTCCTACTGAATTCGAACTTACAACTTACTTACCTTGTTTCTGAAATTTAGGTACATTTGCCGGCATCTTAGCCCATACGACTATCAACCACTCGCGCGGCAATGCCGCAAATCACAGTTAGAAAGGAAAGCGATAAGCGACGATGAGTTATTGGGTTCAATAACACAGTGCGACACTCAAAATGGCCCAGCAACAGATGTTGTAACTGTGTGTTGCTAATATAGACGTGCCCATAAAACGCGAACTTAGGGTGATCAAAGAAACTGGTTATGAGGTGTTGGTACTAAATGCCGCTAGTTTCACAATTTGTTGGTCTCGTTCCCAGGCCAGATAAAAAGTGGAATTTTGTTTCCTGTAGATTTTCTAATTCAGCATTTGAAATCCTAACCGTTTATTAGAAAACCTACATGTCGCCTATCAAGAACAGTTTTCAAAATAAAAAATTAAACTTTTCTCTACTGACTTTAAGCGACAAATTTCCTTAAGAATTTCCACACGCGCATGTAGGCTTTCAATAGCTAAACGATTAAGTAGAAAATCTTAACTTTCCCAGTCGGACTTGACTGCATGCCAGAAGCGCATACCGTATACAACTTTTGTCACTAAGAAGTAGTTGCAAAAACCTGCAATCTCCCATTCGCGTATAGGGGCGAAACGCAGCAGAAACTGTTCTATTAGAAGCGACGTTTATGGGTTGTTGTTGTGGTTCAACTTCGTAAATCGCTTTGGGGCGTTTTGCTACGCTTGGGAACGGTCGTCAACGTCGGGCCTCATTTCACATATTGGTTACCATCTCGTACAGAACGAACACGGGTGCTGCATGCGCATTGAAGTGACATTTGCATGTTGTGCAGACTTCTTCGCTTCTAACCTACTGCCAAAAGGAACGTGCATCAGTTTTCATACAGATTATATGCCTTCTATCATTCTGCAAAAGTTGGTTGTGCATTCTTCCTAGTAAAAAGAAGTGTGCTAGAAGGCACTCTTTTCGGAACCACGTTCCGACAAATCCGACTGGGTTCGTGTGGTATTTATATTGCTGTACACCCAGAAAAAAGTAGAACGAATAGTTTAAGTACGAACGCTCTTGAAAAAAAATTTATTCATTCTTGAATTTTTAAGAATTTCGCGCTTGAAATCGAGCTAAATTCGTTCTGTTTGGTGATTTTAGGCGAGGGGAGTGAGGAAAAGACACTGAGAGAGCAGAGCAAGCACATTTGAGATAATAGCGGTGAGCCCGCTGTCACTGTATCGTTTTTCTTTTGGGAGAGGGGTGTGTGGGAAAACAATCAAGTGAAGAGCGCTCCCCGTCAGTTTATTATATAGATGTGGTGCTGTTGTCTAAGCGGTGGTGTCTGTGAGTGCAGTATTTCGAGGTCCTGATTTCGAGTCGCTGTAAAGGTAAGTAAAGAATAAAAAAAAAAAAAAAAAATTCAAAAATGGAGTGGGGTGGTGGAAATTTTTGTTCTTTGATCGAGAATTTGCATCTTATCGAACTATTAAGTACGAAAATTCTTTATCCAAGTATGAAATTCTCTATTTTTTCTCTGAGTGTATGAAAAATGTAGATGTTATTTGGAAATAAGTTGGTTTTCTTAAGATGGGCAGCCTTTGTCCACGCAGCATTTAACTTTTAAACTTGTTTTGTATACTTGTTTTATTTCTACATGTAGCATGTATTTTTTCTACATGCCACGTTCACTTTCTGTTTTCTACGTTTAGCGTTTAAAATTGCCGTTTCTACACGCGGCGTGTAGCTAATTTTGTTTTCTCTGTGCAGTGATGCAGAACTTCGGCAAGCATTCGGCGAATGTGTTCGGCCCCAGAGGCTATGGCTGGGGAACACTGCATTATGTGAAGGACCAGAACTTTAAAGTGTAGGCCAGAAATGTTCCATCATTGAATAAGCAAAGTGCTAGAACCAGTTGCGAATTTTAAGGTCTGATTTCTGTAAAAATACTTTTTATTTTGAGTTGCATTCTTTTTGTCTTGCCTTAGTAAGTCTCTGCCGTACACTCAGAGAAAAAATTAGAGAATTTCATACTTGGATCAAGAATTTTCTTACTCAATAGTTCGATAAGAGTGAAAATTCTCGAGAATTTCAAGAATTTTCTTACTCAATAGTTCGATAAGAGTGAAAACGAAATTCTTGTTCCAAGTATATATCTTTGATCCCGTTTTTCTTCATCCAACAGCTTGAGTTCTTGATCCAAATCGAGTACAAAATTCTTGTGTAAAAAAAGAGGGGGGAGGGGGGTGGGGGAATTTGGGGGATTTCGGTGGGGGAGGTGTTGCGTGGGAATTTTTGGTGAGGAGGCGGTGGGGGGTTGCTCTCCTCTCTCAGTTTCTTTTCCTCACTCTACTCGCCTAAGATCACCAAACAAAACGAATTTAGCTCGACTTTAAGCACGAAATTCTTAAAAATTCAAGATTGATAAATTTTTTCAAGAGCGTTCGTACTTAATTATTCGTTCTACTTTTTTCTGGGTGTACTTGATCCAAGGAATTTGGTATTTTTCTAAAATTTTTAGACTGTTAATACGAAATATTCTTGATTTAAGAATTTTTGTGCAAACAGGAAGAAATGGTATTTAGACTCAGTCAGTCGTTCTGTTTCTAAGTATGCTTGAAACACGTTTGGAGTTCTTAGTTTTAGTACTTGAACATTTTGTAGACTATTTGGGGCTTTAAGGTGGAAGTACATACATAGCACGAGTGGATCGAGCAATAGCAGCTTAACTCTTTTCTGAGTTTTGAGCTTTCTAGTCCTGATGGGTAGTAACATTCAATCCTTAAGCCTTCCTCCCTGCCAAGGCATGGCTGCAATCTACCAGTCACTGCACTGCTTGAATGGTTGCCCATTTAGTGTTCTTAGAAAGTCTCGAACTTGAATTGTTCCAAATTGCTCCCGTTATTTGAATCTTTTCACGACTTCAATCCCCATCTCTAGCGGTTCCTCCGGCTGCCGTTGCAGTTGAATGTTGAACGTATTTTTGTACCCCCCGCAAACATTTGTTTCAACACGTATGCGCAAATGAGTTTACAAGGTGCGATATTCATGTTGCTGTTGCTCTCGCGTTGCTCGATGTTGCTGCTGTTGCTGCCGCTGCTGCTGCTTGTCAATATTTACTATGCGCGTTCGGCATGGGCAACATGTTGCAGAGAGAACGCAAAACTTGGCTAATCGTATTTTTGCCATTTTATATACATATATTAATAGGCTGAGAGAGGGAAGACGGCAAAAATGTTTGCCTCGTGGGTTGCCTCATTTCTCATTCTTCCTCACCCTGCAAAAAGGGGCAGCAGCTGCCGCTTTTTTAGTATAATTTTAATTAACGCATTCGCTGATGTTGCAGTTGTTGTTGTTGTTGCTGCTGCTGTTGTTGTCGCCTCCTGCTGTTGTCGTCTTTGGCCAACATGCTAAAAGGTGTTAATTGGCGAAATTTCCATGTAGAGCTTAACCAAAAAAAAAAACCAAAAGAGGAGCCAGCAGAGGAGTTGGTGCCGTGTTGTCAACAAGATTTGCTTTATTAGCCACTTTCGGGTGGTGGCCACATAAACAGCAACAACATGCCACACAGCAGCACACCAGCAACACCAGCAACACTTTTGTTTTAATGAGCCAAGGACTCGTGCTGCTCTCATTCCTTCGCCTGCTGTAAATATTTTCATGGTTTAATTTCATAAATTATGACAATTGCCAAAGTGCAAATGCCGACGTTGATCATATTGAAATCCCTAAGTTATCGCCCCAACGCTATTCACACTCCACTCACGCCGCAAATGAATTATGCTCGCCACAGCAAATCAACTTAAAGTGCGCACAGTCCCCCCGGGAGACAGGAGGCCGAAAAGCTCCTAAATTTTACTTAAGAACATGTGCGTTCAACGCCATCAATGGGGAGCTGACACCCAAGCTATGTGCTGGACTGCAGCCTGATGATGATGACGATAATGATGATCATCATTAACACCTTTTTTTTATATTTTGCCGCACACGAACGCAAAGCGCGCGCGCGCAATCTGTGCAAAAGTTGAAGTTGAAGCTGCTGCACACACAATACGCCTCAGCAACAAAGATGAACCACAAAAAAAAAAATTGAGAATAAGTAAAGAAAATATATGAAAATAATTCAAAATGAAATTTGCTTTATGATGCGCAACCGCGCGACGTTTCTACGCACTGTGGTACAAAATTGTCTATTTTTAAGTGGAATGTACTAAGAGGACTAGCAAACAATTCAAATGTCGAGTGTTAGGCTATTTATGTATATCATGACATGATTCATAAGTATAAATACTTTAGTATCTCATGAATTCCTTTTGTTATTTAAGCATCAGTGTGTCAATAGTCAGGATGGCCGAGTGGTCTAAGGCGCTGCGTTCAGGTCGCAGTCTACTCTGTAGGCGTGGGTTCGAATCCCACTTCTGACAAAAAATTTTTTTTTTTGCTATTTTAAAAGCTTAGCAACATTATTAAAGAATTGGCAGCAAAAGTGGGATATAATATAATTCCGCTTCTTAAGAAGGGTCTTAGTCGGATTTCTAAGCTTTAAGCTATTCCCAATGCATTTGAGAATCTTATCTCATGATGGAAATAAAGATATTCAAGAATTTTTCCTTCCTCCTCTTATACCTTACCCTAATACAAAAAAAATTGTATTTAAATATTAACCCAAAATTTTTTATACACAAAAACAAAAAATACCAATTAAAAAAACTATTTTTTTTTTTTATTTTGGTACACATTTTTATCATATTTTTTTTTGATAAATAAAAAAAAACTTTTATTTTAACCTTATGTTTTTTTTTTTAATTAGAAAAATATAAGATCAACATGACACCATTTTTTCCTTTTATTTAAAATTATATATAAGGAAAAAAAAAAAAAAAAAATAAATTTTTTTTTTTAAAGACACGACAAAATTTTTGATATAACTATAATACTAAAACCACTATCACCTTTATATATTAAAATTTAAATTTTTTTAAAAAAAAAACAAAACATCTAACCCTTTTTTATTAAACAAAAAACAAAATAAAAAAACAAAACAGAACAAACAAAAAAAAATTTTTTATACAAAAAAATAGAGGAAAAAATACCTCCTTAAAAGACTTTGACTGGAGCCATGTTTCATAACACTCAAAGGTACCTTTGAGAATCGAGCACACAATTCAAGAAAAGTATTCAAAGAAGACCAAAAAACTAAAGCAGAAGAAACACAGCCACCATATTGGCTGAATTTTATTAAATCATTAAAAATTTCTGTTTCACTTTACCTTGTCTGGGACTAGAACTCGGGACTCGGACGGTCATCTCGCTATTCATAGCTGCCTAACAATAATAACAAGGAAGAATGTCGGTCAAGCCCGACTATATTGTACTCTGTACCAGTAGGGGTCACCGCTCGCATTTGCTCCCGATTATATTATATAAAATCGGTATCCAGGGAACACCACGAGGAGGCCATTGCAATAGCAATAAAGACCTACGAGTCGACTTGAGTTGCTTAAATACTTATCATTTAAGGTGCTGTTACATACTTTTGCACAGACTTATTATACTCTATGTACCTTTGGTACAGAGTATGATAAGGAGAAAGAGGGAGAGAGAGACGATTGGCACGCGCCGCAGACAAAAAAAAACCTTTGCATTTGTCAGAGCTAGAGATGGGCGTACATCGAAAACTACGCGGGACTCCGGAGTGACCAGAATGACTTAACATCATTGTGATTGCTTGATATTATGTTAGAATTAAAGAACTAGACTATTTTTATTTTATGTGCAATTTAAACAATCCTCGTCTTAGAAGTCAGATGGGTATCGGGCAATATGTTTGTCCCGCGACCATCTCTAATTTCTCTCTCTCAATGTTGTGTATGTGGGAAAGGGAGGGGGAAAATGAGAGCGTCCCAGTTAGCTGCAAGAATCCAATAGGATCCAATGAGCTAGCCATAGCTGTTAGGTTTTGTATAGGATTTCGTTGTTGGAACTACTCAGACAATATATTTGCAGGTTTAATTCATTTAAAAGGTGGAATTTCCAATATGAATCGTTAAATAAAAATTTGTCCTAAAATATTGTTGGCTATCACTTTGCTGTGTAGTCGTTGCTCATATATACAGACATCTACATACATATGTATGTGTTTTGCTGCTGCAGGAGCAGCCCAGATGCATTGAATTTTCGTTTGCTCATATCTTTACTACCGTTCATCCGATCTTTACCATTCCTTTGGCAAATCGAACAAAAATTTTATTAGAAAATATGTCTAGAAGGTTCAAACCTTCTATCTATAAAACTGTGGGAGATATAACGTTATTCGCAAATTGCGGGGGCGGGAGGGGGCGTGTCGCAAATTGAAAATAAACTTGATCTGCCTGCAAGTATAAGAAGCATAAGTCCCATACATGTCAAACCTCTATCTCTTACCATCTCTGAGATCTGTGCGTTCATACGGACAGACAGACGGACATGGTTTGGTCGAAATCGGATGACTATAGCGTATAGCTCCCAAAGGAACGATCGGTCGAAAAACTAGTTCGAGTGAGGAAAACTTTTTTGGTTTTAATGAAAACGTCCTTTTCATTGGCATCACTTAACTTTTTATATTCTTTGGACACATTTCTACAAAGTTTTATCAAAATCGATGATCTATAGCATATAGCTGCAGTATGAATGATCGGTCAAAAAAGAAGTTCTAGTGTAATTTTCAAAATTTCGCAATTAACAGTGTATTATGCTTTTCCCTGATTTCACCAAGTTTAATCGAAATCATATAGACATCTTTATAGTATAGATCCCATAGAAAAGTAAGGTCCAAAAAGTAGACTTAGAAAACCTTTTTTGTTTTCAATGAAAGCTGCAAGGGTATACAAAACTTCGGCCGAGCCGAAGTTAACTTTCCCCTATTTTTTTTTATTTGTTTGAAAACTTTATTATCATAATACAAAAGGAACCTTCTAGGGGCGTTACTAAATTTCAATTTTGCCCTTAAAAAGCCCTTGTGTAGCACTGTACAGGCAATAGGAGTCTACATGCAAAAGTATGGTCGCTGGTGTCCTAGTCTGAGAGTTCTAGGTGTTCAGACAGCTCTAAACAGTCAACACAAAATATAAAAAATTTTGTGACTTTGAAAAAGTATATTTAATTTGGAATTTGGGAAATATACTTTACGGGGCTTACTTTGATCCTAAGATTTGAACTCAGGACCTCGGAAGACTGAACACAAAGACGTCTGCATCTTAGCGCAACTGACAATCAAGACCAAAGAACTAAGAATGTAGCCATAGCTGCTTAACTGCTAGACGCAGACCTGTAGCCCCGGCGATTATTGTAGATTGCATTAGAACGTCGCAGTTGTGTGTTCAGTGTTTCTTTTACAATGCACTATGGTCCTAAAATCAATTTTTTCTCAATAACGTCAAAATATAATGAAAATCAATTTATTAGCCCTCATGTTTTGCTTTTGCTCTCAGTTTGAAATCCTACTAGTGGGATCAGAAGAGAATCTTGCCGGCTTCGAAAATGGACAACAGGTTCGACATATCTCTGACGTCATTAAATTAGACTCTGAGCGCCTTATAGACTTAAAGTATCCAAGGTTTCTTTTGACACATCAAATACTTAGACGCATCATTCGCAAGATCTACTGTTTTTGATATCCAGTGAGTCTTGCAAAACACCAATAAAAATAGAATACAAAAATTGAAATAACCATTGCTTTATTTTCAGAACAACTCCGCAGCACACACTAGTAGAAGTGCTTGCCTCGACGCGCGGAATGCGCTCTCTGACTAGCATCCTTACTTTTAATTTCTCTAGAAAAAAAGAAGAGTTATTTAACTGGTTGGATTTGTCCCACTGTCCAGCTGACTATCTGCGTTGATATGAAATATGTGTCGGGGCGGCAGGCAGCGGAGATTTATCGAGCGCGAAATGTAATACGCGAGCAACGTCCCCGTATGGAAGCTTCAGTTTGGACTCGAAATGGGAGATGCAAGGAGATCAGCGGCCACCGTTTTGGTCGCCACTTTGAATTGGCTTAAGCGACGCGTCGCCGACGCCGCCGTCGAAACTTGGATGCTCGATTCGGCTCGCTTATAAACTGCATCCTGCTGCGAAACGTCCCAAACGGTTGCCCCTGTGTGGTGTGCCGTGTGTGTTGTGTGCGTCCCCGACAACGACTGGACATTAACTAATGCATGCATTTATTTTTGTTGCCCCTCGTGTGCGGAGTACGTTTCTTTTCAGAGATCTCGGCTCTGGTGCTCCCATAACTCATGGTGACACTATTAAAGCGACGATTTGTAGCCGAGCATAAAATAAATGCGGATTAGACTTTATAAAGGACAAAATGCTCATGTCGGGGGGATTTATGTACGAGTATGTGGCTTAGGGGGCGTGGTCAGGCCAAATTAATTTCGATTCCATTGCATGTAACACAAATGTTATCAAAATCAGTTGAGTAAATAAAACCCGAAACTCGACTCGCAAAAATAACAAACGTGACAAATTTGGTAAAATTCAACAGTGGAAAAAAAAACAAAACACAAGCAACTATGATGACGATGGAGTGGCATAACAAAAACTTTGATGCAACAAAACTTTAGACAAACTGCCACATGGAATGGGGGGGGCTCAGCTAAACACTCGCTTAGATTTGGCAACTTTTCCACCGTGCCGGTGTGTCTGTGTGTGGGTGTAAGTCTTTGTCTATTTGTCAAGTAAACAAAAGTTTTTTGGCGCAAAACACAACTCGAGTAGGAAATCCAACAGCATTTGCTCTACCAGAGGAGGAACACAGCAGCAGAAACCCGCATCTAAACAGCCCAAGAAGCAGGAACAGCCAGCTGGCACTTACTCTCAGTCCCTAGGATGGAGATGGATGATGTCTAAGTCTGTGTTGGGTGAAGCATGCTCGAACAGTTTCATTGTTTAAACGCGCAGCGTGCGAAATTTGACAAGTCTATTATAAACTTGGCACCCAAAAGTTGTTGCAAAGCTTGACAAGTGCTCCTCGATGGGTGTGAAGTTGAAGAATGGGCAGTAAGAGACAAATGAGCGGAGTTTTTTATTTCGTTTATTTCTATCTGGGATTGATTCCGTAACGAATTTCGGTTTAACAGAAACTAATTTGTTCTTACTTAGGAAAAAAGTATAACTTTGCGCGAATGCCAGTATAAATAGCAGCCCACCACCCGCCCAAGAAAGCTGCATAGCGAAATCGCTTAGGAAAAAACATAGATTAACTAAACTACAAAACAAATACGCTAAAACAGTTGTTTTTTATAGCAGTAAGAGAACTTATAACAGCCCACCTCCCGCCCAACCGACGTACATATCGAAAACGGATAGAATTACACATAGATTAAGTAAACTAAGTGCCAAAACTTTAAAATTAGTGGTTTCTTATGATAATAAGAGAACTTTTAGCAGCCCACCTCCCGCCCAATCGACGAACTTATCGAAAACTGGTTGAAAAAAACATAGATTCAAGAAACTAAGTGCCAAACCCGTAAAAATAGTGGTTCATTATGACAACAAGAAAACTTATAGCAGCCCACCTCCCGCCCATCCGACGTACATATTGAAAACTGGTAGAAAAAAACATAGATAAACGATACTAAGTGCCAAATCCGTTAAACTAGTAGATTTTTATGACAATAAGAGAACTTTTAGCAGCCCACCTCCCGCCCAAATATCGAAAAAGGGTTTAAAAATCATAGATTAACGAAACTAAGTGCCAAATCCGTAACCATAGTGGCTTATTATGACAATAACAGAACCTTCTAGTAACTCACCTCCCGCCCTACCGACGTACATATTGAAAACGGTAGAAAAAACATAGTAAAGTAGCCAAAACTAACCTGAAGAGTAAGACTACAAAAAGAATTTTAGTAACCCACCTCATGTGGAAAAGTATTCTAAAATTAAGACTACGAGTGAAAGCTCTTCCAAAAAGTCCAATAAGATGCTTATAAAGAGTCTCGCACTGCTTGCTATTCTCTTTGATTACCTTGGCAGGAGTTCTTATCACAAAGTAAGAGCCGCCAAAATTCAAACCCATTCAAACATCTAACTAAACAGGAAATCCACTGATCATTGATCTGCATAAAGATTGACCTGAATACGGTTAATCTCTCATTCAAATCTTATCTTATCTCACTTAACATTTCGGCCTCCAATTCCACTTATCTCACTCGGCCTTTTTGTTCGTGTAAGTTGTCACCGCAGAACAGGCACTAGCTCAGTGTAATCACCTGGCTAAGCTTCCAAGCTCAGAAGCCGTCTGTCCGGAACGAGTCAGTTGCTCAGAATTCCAGCTAAAGATAAGATTTTCCGCTTTACTCTTTATACATATTCCCATTCCCAGTCCCATTCCCCAAGATAGCCTCATCTGGTGCTCACATTTGACATTTGGAAGTGCGCATATTTCTCTCAACTCTATGCCGCCTGGAACACCAAATTGGTATTAAATTACTCACTTTGGTGATAATCGAAATGGACACGACGCGATTACAACAACACGCACCTTGAATCGGCTGGAGGGGACCCGGGACCCAACTGTGAACCAGTTCGTCGACTTGGCGCGAGATCATAAAGAAAGTAAAAATATTAAGACGCAGACAAGTTGAAAATGCCACCACATCACATTTTGAGCGTTTTCAAAACGATCAATTTTGTAGATAAGACAAGGAGAGAAGAAGGCAACAGCCAGGTACACAGATACCCGGCCCAACAGCAACACAACTATATTAAGAGCCGTTCCTTCTGCGTCCAATCTTAACATATGTCAAATTGGGCAACTAACTGGCTAATCTGTGAGACAAACACAGACGAGAACAAGTGTTATTATTTCTCTAAATGCTGTGGATCAAAACAATTCAACTGTCAAACGGAATGAACGGATAGAGCCAGAACGGAAATGAAATCCTATTTGCATTTCAAACATTGCCAATCCAGAGACTATTAAAAACAAATATTTGTGGGCAACCCGAACAGGAGGAGGATGAAAACAGGAATGTGGCTATGGGCAGAGTTGAGAGTCGACTTAAGGGATACCCATTGGGTTAGGGGTGGAATGTTAAGGGCAGATAAACGAAGCTATATCTATATATAGCTATATCTAGATATATCGTTATCGAATATTTTTCCGAGACGATAAGTCGGATATCGAATATTTTTGGCGATATTTTTTGGCGATTGAAGTTTAAAAGCAAACACATCTTTATGTTCAATTAATTTATTTACAATTGATGATGTGATGATTTTGTGAGCTATATCTAAATATGGCGACTATTAAGTTGCTTCAAATCAAAAAAATTTCAAAAAATACATTCAAAATTTGATCTTCACGAAGTTTTCTATAAATTCATATAAAGGGTGATTTTTTTGCTACTCTCTTTTTGGCAACACTGGTTTAAATAGCTCACGCACGTTTCGTGTTCTGTTTCACTGTCAAACATCTTCAGTTTGGTCTATAATTTAACCTTGAATCGGCTTACAAACGAACAACGCTTGTAAATTATTGAATTTTATTATCAAAATGCGTGCTCTGTTAAGAAAGTTCTTCGCGCGCTTCTTCCATTTTATGGTCAGTTTAATCGACCCACTGAAGCGGCTATTCGGGCTATTGTGACTAAATTTCGCACCAAATTTACATTGTTGGACATTAAACCACCAGCACGCTTAAGTAGAGTGCGAACTGAAGAAAATATCGCAGCTGTATCGGCCAGTGTTAATGATGACCATCAATTATTGATTCGTCGCCGTTCGCAGCAATTGGGCCTCTGTTACTCAACATTGTGGAAAATTTTGCGGAAGGATTTAGGTGTGAAGCCTTTCAAAATACAGCTGGTGCAAGAATTGAAGCCGAACGACTTACCGCAACGTAGAATTTTTGGTGAATGGGCTCTTGGAAAGTTGGCCGAAGATCCACTTTTTTACCGAAAAATTGTGTTCAGCGACGAAGCTCATTTTTGGCTCAATGGGTACGTAAATAAGCAGAATTGTCGATTTTCGAGTGAATATCAGCTAGAAGCATTGCAAGAGCTACCAATGCATCCAGAAAAAGTCACAGTTTGGTGCGGTTTATGGGCTGGTGGCATCATTGGACCGTACTTCTTCAAAGATGATGCGAATCGTAACGTAACTGTGAATGGTGAGCGCTACCGTGAGATGATATCCAACTTTTTTTTGCCCAAAATGCAAGATCTTAACTTGCATGACATGTGGTTTCAACAAGACGGTGCCACATGCCACACAGCACGCGCAACAATGGACTTATTGAGAGGCGAGTTTGGTAAACATTTTATTTCACGTTCGGGACCGGTCAATTGGCCGCCTAGATCGTGCGATTTAACGCCTTTAGACTATTTTTTGTGGGGCTATGTTAAAGCTCATGTCTATACAGACAAGCCCGCTTCAATTGACGCATTGGAAGACAACATTGAAGCATTTATTCGTGAGATACCGGCCGAAATGTTGAAAGAGTATGCCAAAATTGGACTCAGCGGATGGACCATTTGAGGCGCAGTCACGGTCAACACTTGCATGAAATAATCTTCAAACATTAAAATATATGGACGTACTACGATTCAAATAAAGATTTCATGCATTTTCGAATTTTATTGTTTTTTTTGAAAAGCTCCTATAGCTCTTAAAACTTTTTAAAAAATAAAAAATACATTTTTTAAATCATTGGCCTGAAAACTTCAGTGTTTGTGTCCTAAACCGGCCAGCCGGACCTATTAAATTGTTAACGTCCCGAAACGGACCATTCTGATTGGACTTTATTGCGCTGAATCGGAGCATTTTCATTTCAAATTTGGATATGGATTTTTTTTTTAAATTTGAAAAGTATAAAAGCATAAGACAATGGTAGATAAGTTTGCTCATAACATAGCTCATTAAATGGCTATCGTCGTTGTATCAAAGCCATCGATGGGATCAACCACTCAATCCGATTCATCAAACCCTCAACCGAGGCACCAAAGCCCTCAACTGAGACATCAAAGTCTCAACCGAGGCACCGTAAGCATGGCTTATGCATCCAACTGAGCAAAATGTCAACTCATCTACAACTTCAACCGAGGCACCAAAGTCCTTCAACACAATGCACCATAGTTCTCAACCTAATTTTCGCTACGGACTTTTTTAGTTCAAATCTGCAGGTTTATTTCAAAAACATTAACCGTGACTAACGAATCATTAAACCAGTAAAAACAAAAAAATTAACAAAAAAGCCTAAAAATAGTACTAATAAAAATAACTCTGTTCTACAGTTAAAAGTTTCCCGAGGATCTTTAACTAGTTCATGTAGACAAACCCATGCTGAATACGAGTTTGAAGGTCAAAGTCATAAATTAGGTTCTGTTTCCAAGAAATTGGCGGAAAACCACAACAGTAGGCCACAACAAGCATTAATTTGTGAATTTATGAAGCCTCTAGGATAGTCAACATGTCAATGCAACTGGGAAAAATCAAACACGAGATATAAGCAATGCCAATGGTGGCAAAATTGACCTTCAAAGTCAAATTTTACTTGATTTATACCAATTTTGTCAAACTAAACCACCTGCTACAAGCCATTTGTTTTGTCGGATATTTATAGAAGCCATCTGATCATATAGATTAACATATAAACTAGTTTTGGAAATTTTTTCAACCTTTATTTTGCAGAATTCCCCTTAACTTTTCTTAACGGTTTAATATGGTTGGTGCATCGGGCTTGGTACTTGTCACTGTCAAAAATACTTCACCAATGAAAATTGCATCTTCACTGCCTCGGATACGGACCCGCACTGACGACGACTGATCTTAGAATAAACACCTGCAGGGCGCTTTCAGAGACAAGACGAAGTACCTAGTATTTACGCAAAGAGGCAATCTGTTGCAATTGGAGAATACAACTTTCAGATTGTAAATGATTTGGTTTAACTAGGAACAATGAAAACCAGCGACAATAACAGACTGATGTTATCTGAAGAAGAATTACTCTTGCAAACCGAGTGCGGAGTTCAAGAGCAAACTCAGTATGGAATTTGACAGCTAAAGGAAAACTTCGAACGTTCTCAGTACTCACCCTTAAAGCCAATTTTTTTTTTGATCTCCTTAAAAAAATTCAAACTAACTTGAAAACCATATGGATAGCATTTAATACATTCAATGGTGGGCTCGCCGCTCACGTTAGCCAGCATCTTTTCATCGCTCTGTTATCTGAAGTCACCAATGTGAACTTCTTTAATCCCTAGAATGAAAGTATTTCATGCTGAAAAGTTAATTCAGCTGTTGATCTTCGCAAAAATATTCAATCTGATTGATGTCGTTGTGATAGGCGGTTGTGACTCGTTTTGCTACCTTGTAGTTGGGGATTAGTTGAGAATTCGACCTTTTTGAATAAACAGAGCTCAAAGAATTGGTTGTTTTTATCGGGTAATTTCCGGTTTTCTTCAAGTTAGTTCAGGACAATGAGACTTGTTAAGTTTATCTATGAAATCGTTAAAACCAAAGATGGTTTTCATACAATTTGCGACTATATAACACAGTAGTTCAACTCATATCAAACTTTGTAAGGATAAACTTGGATCTATTAAATTTTTAATAAATTTCAAATAGTTTTCTTACTTCCAATTGATCGATCCTTAAGCAATTATGCCTGCTGCGTTCAGCCTAAAAAAGAATCGGTAGCAATTTTTATACCGATTTTTCAAAAGATTTCGAACAACTGCCCATAGTGCATCACTTTGACTTTGATATACTAGATGTTCCCTGATCCTTCCCATTTTGAGGACCTAATATACCCCGACCATTATTTTAACTAATAGTCATCAAATAACAGAAAAAAAGGATCAAGGCGCGAACACAAAGTGAACATATGCAGTAGACAGTAGCGTACACCCCTTTTGGCTGCCTAATCCTCTCGCTGGCCCGCACAGTGGAACCTGAATCCGTATCCCAAAATCCCAACTATCCCTGGCAGCGTTTCCGCCTTGACAATTTGTACAATTGTCGCTCAATTTATATATGAAAGAAGGCGAGAGGGGTAGGGGTAGTGGTGTGGGTCATGAGCAAACGAACAACTTCCGATTACAACTTCATTTGTAAATGTTTCCTTCGAAAAATTTCATCCACACAATGCCTTTTAGCAGCACACGTGCCCCCGCAGCAGCAGCAACAGCAGCAGCAATCGGCATGGGTTTTGTTTGTCGAGGGTGCAAATTCTCTCGCTCACTGCCAACCCACATCTGTCAACTTCAATAAAGTGTCGAATGGTAGTTCATCATCACGAGAAATAGTTGTTTTTTTTTCTATTTTATTTGTTTCTGTTACTGTTTTTATGGTCGAGTGGGTGGGCGAGACGTAAATTAAGCCTCTGGTGTATTTCGCAACACCAAATTTGTTACATGGTGACTCTCTATCGCTTTGAAGGCTGCTAATCACTTTAACATACATTTGCATTGCATTTACACGCATTTTGACCCTCATTAATGTTGTTTCGGGGCTGCCAACGAAAGCGAGCAAGTGGCCCAGGGGGGTTAGTCCTTTTTTTTTTTTGTTGGGCACTCCATGAAGAGGAAAAGGTGGGAAAATATTTCAATAGTAAAATATATAAAAGTAACTTTGAAAGACATTCAAATAAGTCTTCCTCAGTTCGCATTCCTTGTCATTTTTCTAGAATATCCGGCTCGAAGGATCTGTTGCAATTCTCAGCCCCTTCAGATGACGTAAAGACTAAGATGTTGTACCGCCAAAGTTAAAACTAAGAACTAATCTTCCAATACATAAATCTTTCTTCGATTGTTTTGCAAAGTTTATTATCATTGAGTAATTTTTTTATTTAACAGCCTACAAATCTGTTTCTCTTTCCGGCACTCAAACTTGAGTTGCTTAATTATCGTCATTTGGTTACCTCATAATCATCAAGTTTACGAGCATTTCCCACCAAATCCTCCACCACCTAAACCATCACCCACTCCACATTTGGTAGGCGGCTTCCTTAAATCACCGACCCTTTGGCCAAAGCAACAATGTGGCGCCTCGGCCATTTGCCAATTTTATGGGCCATCTCGTACACAATTTTCCAGTCGAGTGCGGAAATGCGCGCATCATTCGCTGACGACTTGACTTCACTTTGGTCGAGGCCCAACAAATGCACCTTTCCAATGCCATAAAAAAAGAGAAGAGTTTGGTGTCGGTCTCGGTTTGGGTTATCGGCGCGATGGCATCATTGTAATAGACTCTTCACTGGGTGCATTTTTTTTACGATGCCTCAACAAGCATTTCAACAAGTTTTACAGCCTTTCCACTAAAAGCCAGCCCCCGAAACTTGTCGGCGCACAGAAATCTTCATGGCGCTCATCCCAAAAGCCGAGAGTAGTCTCTCCGAATCTGGCTGCCAAGCAAAAGAAATCAATTCGAAATGAGCCATTAAATGCTGCTAAACACGCGGGCATTTTCCACCGTTTCCACCACAGTGGCTCCATCTCCGGGCCCAAGTCATAAATTCTCAACAAAAGAATGTAACCTGAGGCCACGGTTGGCTCTCTTGGTCATCAGTTTTTTTTTTTTTGGGCAGGTTTTCAGTTCGGTTTCCCGTTCGATAGCTGCATCCAGATTTCTTCTGAATAAATTAAACGCTTCAAACGTGGGAAATGTGTTCATCATTTCCCCCAAAAAAAAAAAACCTAAGAAAACTAAAGGCAAACGTTTTGATCGTCATTCTCCAGTGCACAATATTAGTTTTTTGTTATTTTAATTTTATTAACTCTTAAAAGTGCAATAGATTAAAGCAAACGAGATCAAAGCCAGAGGTAGGTGATGTCATCAAGTCGACGGAGATGAGAAAACTAAAGAATTTTTGCAGTCAACCCTTGTCGAAGTTGATTGCTAACCATGACCAACTGATCTAATTAGGATATTATGTCATAAGTAAACAAATTCTACAGTTAAAGAGGGTTTAGCAGGTTTTTTGCCTTGCATTTTGAAACTTGTTTTAACAGTTTTTGAGAGGGTAAGTCTTACACAGAAAAATAAATCCAAGATATTTGGACTAAAATCAATCCCAAACGAAGTCAGAAGTGAGTCCCGGATTTTCTGAAACTAACTACGAGAGAATTGACTTAATAGCGGATGTTTTAGTCCCGGAATTCTTCTCTTTATGTTTTAAAGGATGTTTTACTCTTAAGAATATGTTAATAATGTTCATTCTTTTATTTAAGTTATATAGGAATTATTATGTTTTCGTTTTATGTACATTGCGTATGCTACTGATAGCATTTAGTAATTGTTAAAAATAGTTGATGACATGAATAGCTCCACAACATACGGTAATATCATGATCAATGTTTTGGCTAATCAAAGAAACGGCAGAAGGATTTGTCATAAATTCACAGAGTCTGTTTAAGAAAATAGAAGAATTTAGGTACTTGTTTGTAAGGTCAAATGTAGATGTTATCTGTATGTCAGAATCGTCGTTTGTCCCTCAATTATATGATAAGTTGATTTTGTGTGATGGTTTAGATGTACTTATATAAATAGTGCTGTAATATATGTTCAGAAGTCTAAAGTGATCTGTAAGTAAACACCCCCCCTGGAATTGTGATCGAGTATCTTTTTATTCAGATATTGGAACTTAAAGGCCCAGACGGACTGACGACGTAACGAGAAGTTTCATACAAAAATTGTGAGAAGAAGAAGCAGGCGTAACGATTTCCTTGCACTTTACGTTTTCCCCCGTTGGAGTCAAAAAGTATTTTTGCGCTTAACAGCGCTAATCAGAGCTTAACATCTTATACGTGGACTCTATGTTAATAGGCTGTGAGCCTTATTTTGCGTTGCTCAGCTGGTGCTCTACATGTAAGCCCTACTGCTCTACATGTAAGAAAGAGCCGATTGGAAATGTTTTCCAATGAAGACAAGGTTGAGCTGATTTTGGCGGTGAGAGACCGGGATGCCATTTGGGACTTATCCCATCCCAAACCTTCAGACTTAAATTTTGTTTACAAAGCTTGGAGTGAAGTGGCCGAGCTTGTTCGAAAAGAAGGTTTGGAACATAAATATGTGAAGAAAGACAAGCACTTTGGATAAATTTATTAATATCTATACCAATATGTCACAGTTGCTGATTACCGAACTGGATTTAAGGCTTTGCGGCAGAGCTATTGCTATCGTGGCAGAAGCACAAGCGTAAATCACTTGTCATCAAAAATAAAAACACACCTGCTTGAGCAGTGTGACCCTCCAACAGCTAATTTAAAAATGCCATGAACCTGGACAACGCGATGCAGCGTCGTAATTTTTTTTTTGATTAGTTCTGGTCACACTGGGCATACGTTCCACGTTGACGCAATATGTGGTGGTGTAAGCTGAATTACTTATGTCGTTAGTCCGTCGGGGGCTTAAAAATTAAATTAAAATGCTGCCTAATACTGTCTACACAGAAGTAATTGTTATAATTTCGACCTTATCTTTGGACTTTACTGACATTAAAATAGCTGGTGACTTTAATAGTAATATGTTGACTGAAAGTAACTTAGCAGACGAAATGGCTTCGTTGGGTATGGATTTAGTAAACTCAAGCATGCCAACACATTACACGAACTCCTCTGACATTTTACTGGTCGAATTTGTGTAAATGAAACGGACAAGATTATTTTAACTTTATAATCGAAGGCAGTACCAGTATTCCGAAAGCATGATGATAATTTTTGACTTACGAATTTAGGCCGAATAAGTGTGACGAAAACATATGGAGCTGTGACACTAAAATGTAACAATCTGTGACGCAGTATAAGCCCAGCATTACATGTGAAGTGTCTCCAAAATGCAAGGCTTCTAGATTAGATGACAAAAGTTGAGAGATTTAAAACCGACTGTTCAACGCCAAGTATGTTCACGGCGTACGGCTTTCGTTCCCTATAATCTAGTAGGCGACATTATTCTTAACACTTTACATATAACCTCCTCCTAGTTTAGTTCAAAATCAAATTGTTTATACGAAAATCTCTAGAGATTTCTGGAACATATCAATATAGAAGATATAGATATAAATACAGAACCTGCACCTCGTCCATAGTTAGTATTACGGAGGATATGAGAAGGCAAATGGCCAACGGTGATGTGACTTTTTTAACACTTCTCGATTTCAGCAATTCTTTTTTTACTGTCAATCATGAAATCAAAGAAACTAATAACATTGCTATTGGATAAATGTAACGGGTGTAACGGATTGTCACTCAACCCTGCAAAATATAAGTGCATTGTAATATACAAGAAATCATTGACTACAACAGACCTTCCAAAACTAAAAATTTAGAGCAAGACTATTAGATATGAATCACATACTGTAAACCTAGATATTACATTTAATAATACTTTATCTTGGAATAACCACGTGACTAAAGCAACTGGTAAACCGTACGGAGTACTATGACAACTTTTTTTGACTCAGAACTATTTACCGACAAGCCCTAGATTTTTGATCGCAAAGACATACTTGATACCAAAGCTTTGCTATGGGATTGAAATATTTCTAAACTCTGATGCAGCCTCCCAAAGAAAACTTAACGTTACATTAATCAATATAGCTAGATATGTATATAATAAAAAACGAACTGACCATATTACACAGGTTGCTCGTCAAATATACGGTGCTTAAAACATTTATAGTAAATGGATCTCTTATTTTTCAGCATAAGGTAATATATACTAGAGAACCATCATAGTTGTATGACAAGTTTTGCCACTTCAATAAGAACTATGAACCTAATAGCAGTACGCCATTAACTTGCCTGTTCGGAACGACAATTCTTAGTTAATACTGTTAGATTGTGGAACCAAACTACCAACCAACATTCAGAATATCAGTAGCGCAACGCAATTTAGGGATAAACTGAATATACATCTAAAAAACTAAATCTTTAAATGAAGAAATTACTGTTTTATTAAATCCGCAGAATTAAGTACATGGGATAGGTAAATTTAAAATCAAAAATCTTGTTTTTGTGACTGGCGCAATAATTGTTAAGTACCAGGAATTTTGTCAAATAGGATCTAAGTCTTGCTGGGTAAATCTTGATTCTAGTTTTTCATACTTTAATAGATTCTAAAAACGGCTTGGTGCGACATTGCTCGAGATTAGTCTTAGCATCATTCAATCCAAAAGGGATTGCTTCATAAATGACGGAGATTAACATGAGCTCGATATTCAAACTAGCTTACCACCACAAGAGTCCCATGGGACTTATTTTCCGATCTTTTTGATTTTCAAACTATCAGGTTTTAATCGGCTCGACGACATTACAACCAAGATAGATATTGCCCATTGACTGCGAATCATTAGCTGCCTCATTAGGTCAGGAGTGCTATAATTTGTAGGAAATTCTTAGACAGCATAAGTGAAAAATCCTACACAAATAATCAAAAGTTAAGTTGACAGAAGCCTTCACTGTATTGCTGTGAGTGATTTTCTTGCTCTCGTTTTCAATTTGCTCATTCGCTTTTTCATTGGAGTTGCGTATTTATTTTAGACTTTAGGATCCTTTTTTTAGAATTGTTCCAAGTCTAACAAACTTGTATAAAACACAATCAAGTAAGACATGTACTTAAAATTTCAATCCGAAAGTCGAAATCGACTCACTTTTTAAGATAATTTTTAGCTCGAGATTTTTATTATCTGTTCTAGACTCTAGAAAAGGCGTGCCCAAAATAGCATAGGGCAGAGCACTCACCAAAACTCACACAGAAAAGCACATTGAAATCACGTAAAATTGTTGTTGGTCAGTTTGTTTTCGCCAATCAAAGAAAAGAGTAAAACCGGTTTTTGTTCTACGCGACCTGCATGTATAAGCTCGTTGACTTCCTATCTTCAGTGCAATTACAAAAACGAAACATAACCAAAGAGCATAAGGCTGGCCATCGCTGTTCTTGAAGTTCCGTTCTCAGAGAAAGCAGTTCTTATTTGTGCGCAGTGGAAGTCGGACGTCCTGGCATACATACACACCCCGCACCGAGAACTGAGCTTTAAGTACTTAGTATTGAGTACCTAGTATCGAGTACTTAGGATCGCAAGCTTTGTATCGAGAAATTGGTATCGAGTACTCAGCATCGAGTAATTAGGATTGATACAGCATACCGAGTACTGCGTACCGAGTACTCAGTATTCATTCCTTAGTATCGACTTTTGAGTACTGATAATCGAGGTCTAAGTTTCGAGTACTGAGTATCGACATGTGAGTACTGGTTTTCGAGGTCTGAGTATCGAGTACTGAGCATCGAGTACCGAGTACTAAATTCCGATTACTTAATATCGAGTACCTAGCACACACAATTATACATTTGTCACACTTCTCTTCACTTTACTGTACTAAATAGAACATATCAGATCAGCTGTTCCTCCATTTTGTTCTATTTTTGTGGGGAATGTCTAAAGAGCTTCAGCGATTAAACGTATTCATATTAGTAGCTTTGCGTTATCAAAATTCATAAGCGATTAAGCATTTAAAAGCCCATAAGAGATTTTCATAAAAAATCGATTTATATTTGTTTGCGGCGTTTGCGACGCGCCGCCGCCGCCGCCTATTTCTGTTGTTCATCTCCGACTCAGTTTGGGGAATTAATAATAATAAAAGAGGCAAATGTTACTATCCACCGTATGGACACAAAAGAAATTTTTCAACGCCAAAGCCACAGAATTATGAATATTATAATGGCATTAAGGATGGGGACGAAAGGCGAGGAAAATTCAAAGCGCAAGCAGCGACAATTAATCAATTTCTGGGTCTCTCCGCTGATAACTCTATTATGCATTTTTAGTAGCATTTAACATTTCTCTCTGGCTCTGTCCCCCTTTTTAGATAAATGCGATTAGATTTGTGGGTATTGTTTTTGTCAACAGGTTACTCGGGTTACGACTTTTCCGAAAGAAGGGTTCGGCACATAAATTAGCTTGTTATGGGAAAATGTAACGATAACTATCGTATCTTTTTCTCTATTTTATTTAATGCTTAATATTTTTGTATTCAAACCACAATTCTCGAGAGTAGGGAGGGCGAAAGTCGTCGTCGTCGTCGTCGTCGTAATTACCGGATTAAGGACACGTGCCGTTGACTTCCTTTTGACTCAATGACCGCGCTGTGTGTGCACTTGGCTGTTCCATCTTTGCATCTTTTGTTTGGAAAAGCCGCGTGCGACATCACCGAATCTTCCTGATTTAATCATAACTAACGCTTTTATCTAAATACAAATACGAATTGTGTTGTAGCATTAAAAATCAATCAAACGAAATTAACAAGTTAACAATGACAATGCCAAATGTGGTGGGAAACACCCCCAGGGCCAGAGGCCGGAGACCAAATTCTATTGTGCAATTATGCAACGAGATGAAAAGTCAATGGGAAAACGCTTGAGGGCTCTCGTCACTCTAGAATGCGTGGGACATAATTCACGCCTCAATTTGTCTGCGCTAGTTTTATGACAATTCAAAGGCATTTTTATGGTTGCCTCGCAAATGACTCTATTCTTTGGAATTTCGGTTTGATTTAATTGATTTTCCATAAAAACAAACAACTAGTTTCGGGCCAGTTCCTTAAAATATGGGTAAAAGAAACCCATTAAAACGAGAGCTACCAAATTTTATGCGTCTTTAAGTGTGTTTTGGTTGAAATTAGACGACTACAACGATCTATGATCGATCAACTTGAAAAGCCAACAGCAATTTATGCACAAAATTATGGTTATTTTTTTTCTCGAAGGTATTTAAAAACCAAGTCATAAAAACTCAAACAAAGTGTCAAGCGGTGTTTATTGATTTGTGAAGCTGAAGCAAGTTTCATGGTTTTAGTTGTTAAGGAGGATTAGATGGAGCGTTTTAACGCTTTTGAATTGTGAAGAGACTATTGGTTGGCCTTAGGACCAAACATCTACACAGAGGGAAAAATCATGAAATAAGTTGCCTAAAACTCAAAATAAGCACATAACTTTCTCAAAAACTTTGAATATTTTATCAAATTTCTTAAAGAGCGCACAACTCAAGTCCACTCAACCACCGCACGGAAAAATATAAGTAGAATCTTAGTTGCTTAAACAAAAGTGTGCGTTGGTGCAGTGCAATAAGAGTCATTCCATTTCTTCAGTGCAAAATGTTCTGTGTTCGATTCCTAGACAAGGCTGACAATATTATAAAATATTATTCTATGTTTTCCAGAAAGACTAAAAACAAACCAAATTAGTCGGGGTGCACTTTAGGAAATTTTCTCTGTTTAAAGGCATAAACTCCTTTTGCAAAAGTATTCAAAACATAAAACATTTTCAAAGTTGCATACCAGAAAACTTGATTACACAAAACCCTATTGGTACATCAGCTTTTAAAGTCAGCTTTTGATAACTAATGAGTCGTTAGTAATGACAAAGTGGTATAAATTTCGCAAGAACCCGGGAAATCACCTAGCGTACGCTGTAGAGCAGGTCGCATATAACACTTCCTCATACTTGGTTTTCCTAGGGGACCCCCAAAATCTAAAGATATAGCCCAAAAACCGTTTTGTGCTCATTTTGTTCACTTAACATGAAATAACTCGCGAATGGACCATCTGATTTTCTATAAACTTGTTAATTCTGATAGCGACGAAAAGATTCTGGTATATTTTATTCAATGCTTTCATAAATGTAACGCGATGGCTGATAAATGCGAGTTACAGATCTGGTATACACAACTTTTTTTTTAAATTCCTACTTTAACCCTTGCTGGTTTAACAAAACTGCTCTAAGCTATCTTTTCTTAGATTTTATTATAAAAGTCCATTTAATTCTTCGTCAGACAAATGTTGTTTAGATGAATTTGGTTACCGTTTGGCGAAGTTATACGCGCTTTTCTGAGCAAACATCGGCAATCTAGTATTCTATTTATACCCTGTTCCCATTTAAAATGGGAAAAGGGGGGATCATGAAGTTGTGCAAAAATATGTATAAGGTAGAAGGAAGCATTTGCGACCCAATAAAGT
The DNA here is from genome assembly GCA_018904265.1 of Lordiphosa collinella. Lineage (NCBI taxonomy): Eukaryota > Metazoa > Arthropoda > Insecta > Diptera > Drosophilidae > Lordiphosa > Lordiphosa collinella. Next base: position 26,534 of record JAEIFV010000694.1, on the reverse strand, counting down.
ATATATATTCATGATCAGCATCAACAGCCGAGTCCGTGTGTCCGTCCATCTGTCGATCTTAGAGACTATAAGAGCTAGAGCCACAAATTTTTGCATGTGGGTAGGTGTATACCCGATTCAAAACGAGTTTGTTTCAGATTTGGAAAATTCCTTCCTTTGCTTGTGGGAGAGAGGGAGGGCCTTGCATTGTCAATTACTGCGTTTGCGCGTCCGTGTGTCCGAATGTTGTGTGTATGTGTGAGTGTGTGTATATGTGTATGAAAACACAAGAAGTCAAGGGAACAGGGTATTTTGTAGCCGGGGCACTCGACTACAGCTCACTTACTTGTTTAATGTGTTTACAGAATAACTTTTCAGTTAACATAAAAGTCGCTTAAAGTATACTTTCCGATTGTTAGGTGGGAAATTTAGATATACTTTTTCATAGTCACATACATTTTTACATATATTTTTCACGATGTTGGACTATTTGGGAGATGTTACCTGGTAGGGCCATGATAATCTCCGGTCACTGACTACAATAATACTGTCCCGTAGGGGTTTGCGAGTATATTCATTGTAGAGACAAATATTTTATTTCTGACAATACCTTTAACTTAATTGAGTTCCGATGTGCGAAGAGCGCGAGTCGCCAACTGACTTAGTGTGACTGTATATCGTCTCTTCTTTTGCCATTCAGTGGGAAATGATGTGGCCGTTTGCACCACACAACTCCGTTGTCGAAGCCCGTCTACACCACAGTACCATCTCCAAGATTGCATAGATATTCCAAAGATGTTATCTGCATGTTCACTGATGTGACCAAATCTACTAATTTTGAACACATATCTAGCGATGTTGTTAAAAGCGACAGCTTCCGAACAATTCAACTCCGTAAAACAGAGATGGTATTAAATATGCTTTTGCAATTAAGAGTCGTAAGCTGGTCGGTATCAAATTTTGTGTCAGATATAGCTGCCTGAGCATGCCATATGTTCGACCTGTGGTTTTACATATGTGATCTTGCCATGCTAGTGTGCTGTTTAATGTTATGCCCAAGTTGTCTGCCTTGTCAACATAATCAATTTGGCTGTTGCCAATCTGAACCTTATTTAGTCCATTATCATATATTACTTTTTTGTAAATTATCATACATTTGGATTTTTTAGGGTTTAATAGTTGACCATTATTCTTTGACCAGGAGTTAATAACAGAAGGCTCACTATTTGTTACATTAACACACTCAGAAATATTACATAGAGGACGACTTACGTAGATTTGGACGTCATCAGCATTCATATGGACTTGACATTTGGACAAAACATTTGGAAGAACATTTATGTACGAAGAAAATAACAACGGTCCGAAAACGGATCCTTGGGGGACCCCGCGTGATAAAAACTCAACAGATGATCTCTGCGAATTATTTACAATTGCCTGACTTCGTCCACGTAAGTAAGTAGTCATAAGGTAAAGGACAGTCGATGTAAAATTTTATAATTTGCTTAGTTTTGTGACGAGGATTTGATGATTTACTGAGTCAAAAGCCTTGCTAAAGTCCAAAAGGGTAAGAAATGTTACATTATTTTTGTCAGTCTGTTCACGGATATCATCAGTAATTTTTATTGCTGCAGTGATGCAACTTCTGTGCTTTCTAAATCCTGATTGACATGTATTTAAAAGGGAGTTTTCTACAAGAAAGACATTTATAAGTTGCTCAAATACCTTTGACAAAAACAGCAGAATCGACATTGGTCGAAATTCCGCGTTAGCCTTAGGGATGGGTATTATCTTCGCAATCATCCATGCGTGAGGGAATGTCGAAGTGGTGAAGACAGTGTTCACGATGTGTGTTATAATTGGTAATAATTTGGGCAGCAATATTTTAATAAACTTTGGGCATATTTGTAGCGTTTGACTTGACTCTTAAAATCGACTAACACACTCAAAACTAAAGCTAATATCACAATTGTTATACGAAGAATAGAACAGGTACGGAACAGTTTTCACAGTCGATCTCATATGACGAGCTTAACTATGTTTTTAAAACCTACTTCTTATTGCACGTTTAGCACTTGTCTGATATCCCATACAAGATAGTTCATCCAATGGATTACAAGCAGACTATAAGCTATATATATTCATGATCAGGGCCACAAGGTGATTCGACTAAGTTATGTCTATCCCTTTGCCCGATTGAAGCTATCGGGCTGAAATTTTGCACAAAGGTTTCTTTCACTCTGCTTATATGTCGGAACAAACCGGATCGGATGACTATATCTCATAGCTGTCATGTGGCCGATCAATCGGAAAATGGGTCTTAGTGCGAAAAATGTTGTTGTTTTCAGTGCTAGTGTCCCCAAACTCGGCCCATATTAATATTATATATTTTCAAGTACATTTTAAAGGTTTTGACAAAATCGGACTACTATGTCGGATACAGGTACTAAAGAACCGATCGCTTGGAAAATAATTCTTAGTGAGAAAAACTTTTTTGCTTCAATGTTTGAGTTGATTCTTTTGTTCGTTTAATTTTGGTTTAAAAAAATTCGTTGGAGTTTAAAATTTGTTTCGTTTAATATTGAGTTGAAACAAAAATTCCGTTAAATTTAGAAAATGTTGAACACAATTTTTTTTTTGTCTTTCAATACCATTTTCCTACACTTAATTTAAATTAGAGCAAAATTTTGCCTAGTTGTTGCTGATGGCACAGGTCGGTTTGTATGTAAGTTGCTGTGGGTACCCGTTGGCTTTGCTTGCTGTCCATTTGCATGGCTGCCGCTTTGTGTGCGTGTGTGTCTCACTTTGTGTTACACCAAAAATGCGCCACAAAGCCAAACGAGAGCAGTTGTTGTAGAAGAGTCAGCGTCAAATGCAAAGTGCAACAGCGCCAACAAACTGCAGCCATTGCACTTTGCATAACTGTCGCTCTGGTGTGTGTGTGTGTGTGTGTGCCTGTGTTGGTTGGTTCTGCGGTGTTCAGCCATTTTGTGAATGCATTTATCTCTCTGGCCATATATGTATATGCATGTATGTATGTAGCTGCATGTGTATCTGTTTGTATATCATTACTTATCAGATACTTATTATGAGCATACGATATCGTATATTTTGGCAGGCCCAAAGTATGTGCACGTGTGTGTGTGTGCCACATGTGTGTGTGTGTGTGTGTGGTGTGTGTTTGGTAAATATGCAAATGAGCCTGTTTGTTGCCACTACTGTTTGCCATTGTTGCTGTTGTTGTTGTTGTTGCCACCTCCGTTGTCGTGCGTTGATTATTGTTGTTGGTCGGTGTTTTTGTAGTTGTTATTGTGAATGATGATGCCGCCAAACGGCAAGCAGCAAACATTTGATTATGATACGAAATCGATATAATTTAAACGATGACCAAAGTGCTAGCAAATGGAAGCCATTTAAGTCAATTTCTTAGAAGAGATGAAGCCTTTAGTAAGATGATTTCGTTCAAGATTCTAGATATTTACAAGTTTAGGTCGAGAAAACAGTTACATGAATACTAAAACGGCGAAACTAAACAAAAAAGTTTCATTTATAACAACAAAAAGCTTCTGTTTGCATGCTATTTGTATGGAAACGTTTTTGGCCATCGTTTTAGAACAGGCCCGGCCAAATTGAGACGACAGAAAACTATGTCAGTCTCTCTCTGACACTCAGTGACGATTGACTTCGACAAACATTAGGTGTGAATTGGCAAATAACTTCGGGCCCCAAGGGCTATGGCTGTCCAGGCCTGCTTTAAAGACGGAGAGCATGAGCTCTCACGCTAATTCGAAAGAGACCATAAGAGGCACACATACACAAAGGCCAGGCTGTCTTTCGAGTTTTTTGCACGCATGCTGCTTTGGAATTCCCAAACAGTTTTAGCAACGCAGGCATGGAGAGACTATAGTTTGAGCTGTTAAGATTGACGTGTCGTCTGTTTTACACACATACAATTTCACACAAAAAAAAAAATATTCAATCTTAGCAAAAAACACTTTTAACACATTCAAATTCAACACTTGTCAAATGTAACACAAGGAATTTCATCACAATTCAATTTGATCAAAAGTCAATTCAGCAGAGGGTCAAATTCATCAATTTACAATTTTAACACTAATAAAACATTATTATAATCAGAGTTCTTTAATTCAAATATGACGTTTTAGTCACCTTTATTGAGAATTTCACAGCTACTTGGAGCTTGGAAATGGGCGCCCTCAAGATACAAGGTTAGGTTAGGTTAGGCTGCGATGGCTGAGAGCGACAAGTCGCCCTCCCACTTAGGCCTCTATGGCAGGCCTGTCCAGCCATAGCCCCTGGGGCCCGAAGTCATCGCCGATTCTCACCGAATGCTTGCCGAAGCCAATCATCACTAAGTGTCAGAGAGAGACAGACATATTTTTCACTGCTCTCTATTTGGCCGGGCCTGCTCTATGAGCCCATTGCGATGCCATATGATTTCCCTGTTAACCCTTTTTATGCTACTGAGGCGGGTCCTGGTTACTGAATCATTGTGTGGACAGAATAAATTTGAGTAGAGCTGGGATCTCTAGCCGAGAGGTTTAGTAAGAGAAGTTGACCGAGTGTCCTAAGTCTTCTTCTACTCAAGGCCGGGCAATGGTAGAGAAGGTGTTGCACAGTTTACTCCTCTTCTTCATACTTGCAGCTTCTTCAGAAGTCATGGTGAGTGACGTCTAGGCGCGCTGCGTGTCTGCCGATAAGGCAGTGACCCGTCATGGTCCCTATCAGAAGTGATATGTATTTCCTTCTATGACGAAAAAGCGTGTTGATACACTTCAGGTTGAATGTTGACCACGTGAGCCTCGCTACTGCACAGCAGAGAAAGGTTTTTCCACCGGTTCACAACGAGACGAAGTGTTTCAGCTTTAGTGTGAAGCTTGATTTTTGCCATAGGCATCCTTATCGTGCTCTTCTCTGAAAGGAGATCGATGGTGGTACCTATTCTGGCTAGTTTGTCCGCAGACTCATTTCCTTCTATGTTGCAATGTCCAGGCACCCATATAAGGTGAATACTGAAGACTCGTGCTATCTTATTTAGAGATGAGCGGCATTTAGTAAGCTTTTTAGGTGTGTTGGTATATGAGTCAAGGGCTTTAAGGGCGACTTGACTGTCTGAGTATATGAAGACGTTTCCTTCTCTGATCGGTAGTGTAGGCGGCTGCTTCCTGAATGGCCATCAACTCCGCTTGGTACACGCTTCAGTGATCATGAAGGCGGAACGATAAGTTCAAATTTAGGTTTGAGGAAAAGATTCCCCCTCCAACTTTTTCGTCGAGCCTAGAGCCATCAGAGTAGAGGTTGAAGGCATTAGCTCTGCAGTGGGGAAGGTTTTTTTCGCGGGCTGTGTACATTCGATTATCGTTATTTTGTTTTTGTTATATTCGGACACATATGTTTATCATATGTTTGCAATAGCAGCCAATTTCGATTAGTAGTTTGTTTTTGGCAACTGAAAAGGTTAGTCACGTTTTAGTGGGCTTTTCGATTTTTGACTAAACTTTGAGCAAAAGCAACGTCGCATTTGTATCGCTCAGGAGTTGTTGAATGACGTCAATGACGATCCAAGTCAGAATCGAAGAACGAGCTGATGGCCATACCGAAAAGCGCACTTTAGAAGTGCTTTGAGGATTGGAAAAAGCGTTGGCACAAGTGTACTAAATCCGAAGGCGATTACTTTGAAGGGGACAAAATGGATATTGATGAATAAATAAGTACTTTTCAAAAAAAATCAATATTCAGTTTCGAGTTTTGAAAACAATGTGCTCATCTTGAGTCCAATGTTCTCGGCTTTGCACTCTGAGTGGAAAATCTAACAGCAGCTACACCTATCAGCCAAAGTCCCTTTCAGTTGCATCGCCTCTTCAGATCTTCTGTTTACCTTGTTAGCTTTTCAATTTCTTGGTCGCTTTCTTTAGCTCCGGGGCGCAAATAGCGGCTTCCTTTTTTTTCCATTTGCATTCATCTTCTCTCCCATCCATCAAGTTCTGGCGGCCACAATCCGCCCCCTAAAGCTGCCAAGGGCTTCCTCACATACGAATATCGCGTGTCAAGAGCCGGCGCACATTTTAACGCCTTTTTAAGTTTTGCCGCCAAACAAGTGCAATTCTCACCACAGCAACTGCAAAGCAAACAGCAACAACAATTGCAGATACACGAAAACTAATTACAGATTCTAATCGCGTCATATATACTCGTACTTACTTTTGTTGTGTTACTTCTTCTCCGTTCAGCTGGGTTTCGTGTGCACAGGCCATCAATATTGGGGGGGGGGGGCTCCACCAACCAAGCTCAACATCAATTTTTCACCTTTTTCATGTCGCTGTTTTGTGTGTCTTTTGGACGCTTTTGTTATTATTTATTTACTTTATTTTTTGCACGCGCTACTTCCATTTCTTTTTTGTTGACTAGTGCAACGGAAATGGCTGTAGACGCGGAAGTGAATTGTTAGAGGCGCCTTCGACTTGAAGATGTATGATGAATGGGTGCCAGCTAACGGGAACGACTTGCGGTTGAAGAGAAATGGTGAGAAAGAAGGGGGTTAAAAAGGTGGCTGAAGTGGGGAAGAGGAAAGCCTTTCGGTGGGGATTTGTACGAAAAGGATTTGAGAAAGCTTACGCTATACTCGAACTTAGTGTAAAATAGAGAATTTCGTACTTGATCTTGATCCGTGAACGAATTTCTTGACCGAATCCAAATATTCATGTTATTAACAAAAAGATTTTTTACATTTTATAAAAATGAGAGGTCCGATTTGGTTTTCCCATTTATTTACAAGGCTTGAATCTTGATTTGGTTCAAGAGATTCCAAAAAACCTGAATCAAACCTTTTTCGTTCCTGGATGGGTTCTTAGCCTTAATTCAATTTTGCTCTTCGGACAAGTCGTGAGTCCATTTATTCCTTGAACAACAAGAAAAGATAATTTTCTTCAGAGTTGGTACACCCAAAACAGTAGTCATTGTACCACACCGCTCTGAACTCTGTAGTAAAAGCGATTGGCCTTCATCCTGCCCATCCTTCACTTAGGATATTGATATATGATCAATTCGACTATAAAAATTCCACTTGGACTCTGTTGCCCCAACACCCCAAAACAGTTCATTAGTTATAAGAACAGTTTATGTTATAAGTCGTATCAGAGTCTAAAAAAGTTCAATTTTTACAAACTTTAAAAAATTTCATGGAAAAACTCGCAGTTTTTACTGGCTCGAGATGCTATTGGCATAACTATAAACAGAGGCACACAACACAACAAAGGAGGCTTCAGGTTGATCGGACGACGTTTCATGAGGGACCAAATCCTCACTCATCAGCGATCTTGAGCCTGAAATGTCTTTCCAAACAGCAGTCTCTCCATGCCCGCGACGGCAAAACTGTTTGGGAATTCCATAGGCAGCTTGCGCGCAAAAACTCCAAAAAGACAGCTTAAGACAGCCATTCCCCTTTTAAAAGCGTTTAAGTGCGGTGAAAGAGCACAATTTCAGAAATTTCGTAGTATTTCAAGAATCTTAGTACTCAAAGATTCAATGATTCTGAAACTTACACTTGGCAACAAGGCCCAATATCTTGAATGGTTGGTAGTGATTCTAGATGATTTTCGTGTGCTAAGCAATACTGCGTTTTCAGAAATTGTCCATCACGTCGAGATTTTTAGTAATTTGAGCTTAAAGTTGCTTAAAGTGCCTATTTTTACCCTTTTTAAGAGCGTTTTTCGGAGAATCCATTCTATTGTTTAGACTCTCTTTGATACCATCGGAAAGTACCACTCCTTAGCTTTGAAATGAACCATCCGAAACAATTCTGCGATTTCTGGCAATGACCTCTTTTAGCACTTTGGTGGTAGAGGCTCTAATATGTTTTCGTTTCTAAAAACAGTGAAGAAGGCTGGTCATTTGTAAAGATCAAGCAACCGCCGTTTGCCTCAGTCGGTCGGTGAAGTATTTCGCCTTTTGTCTCGCAATATCAGTTTTGGCAATCGCAGCCGTCCTAAGACGGATGACCGCTACCATTAGATGATGGTCGTAGGAGTTACCTATGTATGTCCGCTTACCTATTCTGGTATTCACCGGTAGGCGCAACCCAGGACACTTTGTGTGCTGTTTTAGATTTTGCTGAGCAGAAATCTACAAAGCGGACTCCGTTTTCGTTGCGGTCACCGACTCCGAGCTTTCCCATTATGTGGTTTAGGCTATTGTTGCAAGATCCGATTTTGGCGTTAAGGTCTCCCATCACGATGATGATATCCCCACGGGGGATTTTCTTGTAACCCCATCTAATCGGCTGTAAAAGTCATCCTTGTCATCTTGGGAAGCTAGCTCCGTTAGAGCATACGAGTATGTCTGCAGAATGCTGATGTTCCGCACCTTTCTTTTGTATCTCGCGTATATTATCCGCTCAGACACTGCCTCCCAGTCTAACATACTTTCGTGAGCAGAGTGGGACATCATCAATCCTACTCCGGCCTCACGGTTTTCTCCGACATTTGTTCCAGCGTAGATCATCTTTGATTTTCCAGAGGGGGAAACATACTCGGCGCTGCCTGTCCTGATGTTTCAGTAGCTAATTCTGCTCGCAAAGTAGCGTCGCTGGCCCTACTCGCCTATCCTGGTGATGGGGGTGCCAACTTAGAGTCTAGGCCCTCTAGTTATCAAGCTTCACCGATTTTTCAGCCTACTTACCGAAGACGCACTAAGGCCAATGCGGCTTCTTGATTCGCCTTCTCACAAGAGGATACACACAGAGGATACTTGACTCGTTTTATGGAATTTCTGAAAACGCAGTCTTGCTTAGCACTCGAAAATCATCTAGAATCACTTGAATTTTAAGATTTTCGCGCTTGAAATCGCGCTAAATTCGTTCTGTTTGGTGATTTTAGACGAGGGGAGTGAAGAAAAGAAACTGAGAGAGGAGAGCAAGCACATTTGAGAGAATATCGATGAACCCTCTCTCACTGTATCGTCCCCGTCAGTCTGTAATATAAATTTGGACGATGCTCATGGCATCCTAGAGGTGGTGCTGTTGTCTTAGCGGTGGTGTCTGTGAGTGCAGTCTTTCGAGGTCCCGAGTTCGAGTCGCAGTAAATGTAAGTAAATTCACAATAAATATAAATATAAATGGAGTGGAGTGGTGGGTTGGTGTTGTTGGTACCGCACCGCCCCCCAACCAAAATTCTCTCACAACCCCTTCCCCTCCGAAGTCACCCTAAATTCCACTCCCCCTTCTATTTTACACAAGATTTTTTGTACTCGATTAGGATCAAGAATTGAAGCTCTTGTATCAAGAAAAACGGGATCAAACATTCATACTTGGAGCAAGAATTTCGTTCTTGGATCGAGAATTTTCACTCTTATCGAACTATTGAGTACGTGTATGGGACAAAAACTTTTTATACTTGCAGGCAGATCAATTTAGAAAAATCGTCATATCTCCGTCAGTTTTATAGATAGAAGGTTCGAGCCTTCTGGACATATTTTAAAATCAAGATTATTCATCGATCCGCCAAAGGAATGGTAAAGATCATATAAGCGGTTGTCGAGTTATAAGAAAATCAAACAATTATGGGCAGCACCGGTCGCAACGGTGATGGGCAGCACTTCACAGGTACAGAGTATGTAATAGTCGGGCTTGACCGACTTTCTTTCTTGTTCTTAGTGTGCAGATCCTACCGAATCTAATTGTGGTTTAGAACGATCAACTAGTTCAGCTTAGTGTTAAATTTTAAATTTTCCTCCAGAGCGATTGATCCGAAAATAAAATAGAAATTATCAAGTAAATGTCATGAACATCTTAATTAAATTCTCTAAGATATAACTTTAATTCTGCGAATCTATCTAAATATTTGCTTGTAAGAATATTTTTGATCAATTTTCCAACATTAATTCAAGTCCGTTGTGAGTTTTCATTTGCCGGCGCTAAGTCGCAACGCACCGTTTGGGCGGCTGCACGAAATGGTACGTGCGACGCCTCCTGGTCAACAAAAATTCCACGAACTTGACTAAAAGCAGGCTCTGTGTGCCCACAGGCCCATACAATATCAAGTCATAAGTCAACTCACTGGTTTAACAGCTGTTTTTTGGCAGCAGCAGCTGAAACCAAAATCAGCACCCTGTCACACACACACACACACATAAAACAAAGGTGAGCCGAGTAAAAGAGACAACGATGGAACAAGTAACGCCCCCTTTTCGTGGAGTGGAAACACTTTGAGTCACATTTTTCGAGTGACTTTGGTTATGCGCCGACGCACACTGAAGAAAGAAAGAAAAAACAGTCGCGCATTGCTGGTCATAAAAATAAAACAACAAGGGAAACTTTGTTTTTTTTTTACGACTATCAAAACAAAATGGCAACCATGAAAGAAAATGTTGAGCTATGTGGACGGAGAGCAAAAGCAGTGTAAAAGCTGCGGGAGGCGCGGACGTTTGTTTGACTTTTCGCAGGCGGCTGAAAGTTTTCAAGTGCTCACCACACATGCTCCATGGGCACCTGCCCTGCCCCCACACCTTGTCCGCCCAGTAGCTGCTACACAATCCTCGGAGGCCGTGCGAAATATTTATGCAAGTCAAGCATCGAGCATTTATGAACTGTCAAACATTCTCAACGCAATTCCAATGATTTTGATACTTTAACATTTTCGTAAAATGCCAAGGGGGGAGGCTGTGGGAAGGGGCTGGAGCTGGAGAGGGGTGTATACTGGCGTCAAATTGGCGGTGTTAGTACTCATGCATATGTGTGTCCGTATGTGTATGTGGGTGTGTGTTTTCCATGTGGCGAGTTGTCTCCAAGTGGAGTAAAGCTGCATTGAATGAATGAGGTTCTTTTGGGGGCTAAAGCAATTTAAAGTTGCTACAAAATGTATTTAATGTTGTGTGTCTTAAATTGACATACTGAGGAAGTTAAAGGAAGGACTTTAAATTATGAGAGTTTTGAGAATGTTTGAAAGTTGAGAAGAGATATGCTTACATGATAGATTCAATAATTTATCAAGTAGAGGGTAAAATAATGGGGAATCAGAAACTTGGAAAAATTTTTATATCCGCCAAAGGAATGGTAAAGATCGGATGAACGGTTAGTAAAGATATGAGCAAACGAAAGTTCATTATATCTGTAGCAGCAAAAGACATATATGTATGTAGATGTATGTATATATGAGCAACGACTACACAGAAAAGTGATAGCCAGCAATATTTTAGGACAAATTTTTATTTAACGATTCATATTGGAATGTGTGATGACCCCGCCCCCCAAAAATTCCACCTTTTAAATGAATTAAACCTGCAAATATATTGTCTGAGTAATTCCAACAACGAAATCCTATACAAAACCTAACAGCTGTGGCTAGCTCATTAGATCCAATTGGATTCTTGCAGCTAACTGGGACGCTCTCACTTTCCCCCTTCCCTTTCCCACAAATATTGAGAGAGAGAAATTAGAGATGGTCGCGGGACAAATATATCGCCCGATAAGACGAGGATTGTTTTAAATTGCAAATAATATAAAAATAGTCTAGTTCTTTAATTCTAACATAATATCAAGCAATCACATTCTTCTTTGGCCATTTGATGGTAATAAAATCATCACAACCGTTTTACGGTCTCGGCCGCTGCCACTAATGCCCGCCACTCGCCTCTGTCCCGAGCGACATCCCACCAGGAGGACACACCCAGCTCCGCAATATCTCCCTGCACCTGGTCGCGCCATCTCCGCTTCGGTCGACCCGGCCCGGGCTTGCCTCCTAACTCGTTCGCATGCCGACTGTACACCCGTTTTGCTGGAGCGTTATCATCCATACGGGTAACATGTCCTATCCAGCGCAGCCGCTGTTGTTTTATGCGCTGGACAAGCTTAGTGTCCCCATAGAGCTCGTACAGTTCGTGATTCATTCGGATGCGAAATTCGTCGCCAACGTTTAGAGGTCCATAAATCCTCCGAAGAACTTTTCTCTCGAACACGCCAATTGCCGCCTCATCCTTTGATGACATTGTCCATGCTTCTGCGCCGTATAGCAGGACTGGGATGATAAGCGACTTGTATAGCGCAATTTTCGTTTTCCGAGAGAGGGCTCTGCTCTTGAACTCCTTACTGAGCCCGTAGTAACATCGGTTTGCAAGAGTAATTCTTCTTCGGATTTCCAGACTGGTGTTGTTGTCGCTGGTTATCGTCGTTCCGAGGTAGACAAATTCCTTAACAACCTTGAAGTTGTATTCTCCCATTGCAACAGATTGTCCAAGCGTAGACTCACTGCGCGTTGATAGTAGGTACTTCGTCTTATCCTCATTTACCGCTAAGCCCATAAGTTTTGACTGCTTCTCTATCTCTGAGAACGCCCGTTTTACCGCAGATTCGTTTTTGCCGATGATATCAATATCATCGGCATATGCAAGTAGCATGTTATCTCTGGTAAAGATGGTGCCCGTTCTGTTAGCATTTGGGCACTGGCGCAGTATGTACTCCATCAGCAGATTAAAGAAGTCACACGATAAGGTGTCACCCTGCCTAAAACCTCTTTTGGTATCGAAAGGCTCGGAGAGGTTTTTTCCTATTTTGACGGAGCTTTGTGTGCTTCTCAACGTCATCATGCAAAGTCGAACGTACTTTGCTGGAATACCAAAGGTAGACAGGGCTTCAAAGAACTTTGACCTTATCGGCGTGTCAAAGGCGGCTTTATAGTCAACAAAAAGGTGGTGGGTGTCGATCTTTCTCTCTTGGGTCTTCTCCAGGATTTGTCGCAGTGTGAATATCTGGTCCGTGGTGGATTTGCCAGGTCTAAAGCCACACTGATAAGGTTCAATCAGTTCACTCATTCTCGGCTTTAGACGTTCACATAGGATGCATGATAGAACCTTATATGCAATGGGAAGGAGACTGATCCCGCGGTAATTGGCGCAAACCGCAGGGTCTCCTTTTTTTAAATATTGGACAGAGTACGCTTAGATTCCAATCTTCGGGCATGCTTTCTTCGGACCATATTCTGCATAGGAGTTGGTGCATGCACCTTACCAGCTCCTCACCGCCAGCCTTGAACAATTCAGCGGGCAGCTCATCAGCGCCAGCAGATTTGTTATTTTTTAGCCTTTTTATGGCTAACAAGACTTCATTATGGTCCGGCGGGTCTATCTCTATGTTATCGATTGGTGGTGTCGCTACTTCCCCAGAGGCGGCATTGTGTTCGTCATCACCTCCCAGCAGGTTGGAGAAATAGTTTCTCCATTTGTCTAGTGCCACTTGCGGATTTCTGACCAGATTTCCGTGCTCGTCCTTGAATAGTGTGACTCTGGGCTTAAAACCTTCGGTTAGTTGCCTAATCTTTTGGTAGAATTTTCGAGTCTCACTCCTTCCGAACAGCACTTCGACTTCCTCCCTCATGCGCCTTTCCTGCTCATTTTTCTTCCTTCTGAAAAGGCGCTTCTCCTCTCTCCTTTTCTCCCGGTATCGCTCCTTAACAGCCCGCGTTGCTCCAGACTGCAGAGTTCTCCTGTACGCAACGTCTTTCTCTGCAGTAGCGTGGCGGCACTCATCATCGTACCATGACTGTTTTCGGGAGTTTTCGGCAAATCCGAGAATCTCCTTGGCAGCCGTACTCATAGAGTGTGAAATATGCTTCCACTGTTCGCCTACACCAGAAGGGCCAGGTGGGGTTTCCCTGAGCAGCTGGGTGAGTTTTGCTGAGTAGGCTTCGGATGTCCGTTGTGATTGCAGCTTCTCAACGTTCAGCTTTCGGCGTGTGTTAGACTGTGCGGCATGTGCCACACTGAGCCGTGTGCGTACTTTGGCTGCAACAAGGTAGTGATCCGAGTCAATATTGGCTCCTCGGAGCGCACGTACGTCTAGAACACTCGATGAGTGCCGTCCGTCTATCACAACGTGATCAATCTGGTTTCGTGTTGATTGACGATCAGGGGACTTCCAGGTCGCCTTGTGGTTGTCGCGGTGTTCAAATTCTGGTACTACTAATGACCATGTTGCGGCCCGAAGCGAAGTCTATTAGCCTCTCTCCATTTTCGGAGGTTTCTTTGTGCAGGCTAAATCGGCCGATAGTCAGGCGAAAAGCTTCTTCTCTCCCGATTTTTGCGTTAAAGTCGCCTAGCACGATCTTGATGTCGTGATCGGGACAGAAATCGTCTTTTTCGATTCGTTCTTGTCATCTGTCGGGGCGTGCGCACAGATAAGACTAATATTAAAATATTATGCCTTAAGTCTGAGTGCGGCAAGTCGCTTTTCAACTGGTGTAAAGATGATGACAGAGCGAAAAACCGTGCTTCGAATCATGTCAACTGTAGTAGAAGCCCGAAGTAACGCCCCCCATTTGTAACAGGGTAGGATCGCCGCTCACGTTAGCCACCAGCTTTGCGGATGCATCGCTCTGTTACCAGGGGTTACCACGTGGGGGTTGAGTCGAATTTGTAAATAATACAAAAGATTTACCAATATTTTCAACGCCTTCCCGAACAACCTCAAAGGCTTCTCTCGCCCTACACAAACCTAATAAAATCCAATATGCAACTTCATTAGAACCAAACCAAGTACAAAGGTGCGAAAAGTTAAGTAAATAGAGTGAAAAATAACAAAGCGTCAAAAGATAGCGCCGCCTTCGTACGATGCCTGGGAGCCAAGTGCGAGAGGTGTGAAAATAAAAAGAAACAACGAAGTTTCCCGTTTAATTGTAAATGTAATCTTACATTGCTTTGAACAATTTGGCGTCAACTTTTCAAAATCAAATATGGCGCCAGTTGGCAAAGAAGAGCAAATGTAGCTCAACATATTTTCCAACACACAAAAAAAAAAAAGAAACCTGAAACAAAAGGCAACCGTCGTTCATTTGCATAAATGCGACATGAAGGAGACTGATGGAGTCTGCGGGTGTTTCAGCCACACTAACAGGATATGCCAGTGAAGCACCAATAATCCTTTTAATAAATATGATATCGCAAAGGACCAAAAAAAAAGCCACAACGGCATTTGGGTGGCGCCACTGTGTTGGCATCATTTGCATTTTATGCAAATTTCTGTGGCACCAAGCGAAAAACGTAGCCAAACGTTCCAAAGGATACACAGGAGCAGGATGGCAGGATGCTGAAGCTACAAAGCGAATATGTAAATGAAAAGTTCTGATGTTTTTTAAAAAGCTACCCAAAAATAAACAACATAAAAATGCGCAAAATGGGGAAAA
Organism: Lordiphosa collinella; assembly: GCA_018904265.1. Taxonomy (NCBI): domain Eukaryota; kingdom Metazoa; phylum Arthropoda; class Insecta; order Diptera; family Drosophilidae; genus Lordiphosa; species Lordiphosa collinella. The sequence goes on along the minus strand of JAEIFV010000694.1, from coordinate 11,367 downwards.
TGTTAAATTTACAAAATGCATATTTACTGCCTTGTTATAGAAGTGTATAGCGATGGATAAGGGTATGGGGGAAATTGTTATAAAGTTGGACAAAGATAAGGAAGTTATTATAATCTAAAGCGTTTATTCGGCTAAGAGGAAGTTACAAAAAGTGGCGACCGTGATTTTCAAAAAAATATCACCATTTTTTAAGTTTGTTTTTTTTAAGATCAAAGAAATTAACAAACAATTTGTTACATTTATAGAAGAAAATCTGTTCTGGCAAATCCTTAAGTTAGCTTATGTTGTAATCGTTGTGCTCATTGTCTTTAGGGAAGTTTGTTGGCGCTCCATGGATCTCTTAGGTCTAAAAGAAACAGAAAATATTTCGATTAACTTTTACCTTGTGCTCAAAAAACTACAAAATAATTTTCCAAATACTAAATCTGGTGATCATTTTTATACTCTGTACCAAAGGTAACCATAGTCAAAAAATTATGTTTCTAGTTTATAGAAATGCGCCTTGAAATAAATGTTTTTTCTTAATTTCTTGTTTTTATACAGTTTTTTCTTAAACTAATGAAAACACGATCCTAAAATAGAATTTTTTACAAAACAATTTCTAATATTTAGAAATTTTTTTAAGTTTTGCTAAAACTTTCTTTAATTAAGTGCAAATTTGCGCTTGAACTAAGAAAAAAAAAGGAACAACACGGATTCTTAAAATATAGCCACTACACACAGAGAAATGAAGAACGCATCGGCGAGAACGAATTCTTCTTGGCTTAAGTATTTTTCTTCTTGATTTTTTTAAGAAGAAATCTTCTCGAATCTCGAATGCGGGAAGCCAAAAAACGGGGAGCGCGAGCAACTAACTAATGAAAACATTTCTCTCTCTCGCTCTTAGCATTGGCTGACATTGACACCGTTGATTTATAATACGACTTAGATGCCGCGGAAAACACCCGAGGTGTGGTGCCGTTGGCTGAGCGGTGGTGTCAGTGAGTGCAGTTTTTCGAGGACCCGAGTTCGAGTCCCAGTAAGGGCAAGTAAAAAAGGAGTGGGGTGGTTGGTATTGCTACAACCACCTCTGACCATTAATGTTTGTAAGAAAGACCTTACCTTAGGAAAGCACATATCTTTCATTTAGAAAAATTCTTTAGAAATTCGCCCTATCCTATGGTAAAGTTAATGTAAAAAATTGCCCTAAAATTTAGAAAAATAAAACAAGACACCGCTTGTAATTCTCAAGTTGGAATTCCCTGCGCTTGGAATATAAAAGGGGGCAGTTGATATTCGGCTTGCTGAGAAATTCGCCCTAAGATATAGACAAATTAAAGAAGAAAATTGCCATAAAAATTAAAAAAGACACAGCTTGTAATTCTCAAGTTCAAGTTCCCTGCTGTCGGAAAATAAAAGGGGTAGCTGAGTGCAAGTGACTGTGTTCTTTACGGTGACTCACGCGCGTGCTTGGTAGTCGAGTGCGATAAGATGCCTTTCGTGTTGAAGTTTCCCCGAAGTTAAAAAGTTAAAAATAGAAAATAAAATAATGATTACTAATTTCAGTCATTTAATCTTTCTGAACCAACAGAAAGATAATATGTAATGCATTATACGAATGCTATGATGAGACGACCACGGGGTGGCTGCGAAGCAACGTGTTACGATTGACCGAAAGGAAAGAAGTACCCCTCTCTCTCGGTAAAATGTGAGAGATTATCCCCTCGCCCAATTATATATCCATTTTCTTCCCAAGGAGCCAAGGAGTGCCGAGAAAGCGGGTGAATGGGTCCTCATTCGGCTGACCCACATGCACACCAATTAAACCTTACGTACGGGAAGATCCCCGTTCGTGGTCTCAAGAAGACGGCGAAAGAAGTTGGGCAGACCCATCAACAAGGACTGAGGTAGGACGCTCCGCCTAATCGGAACACCTCAAAGAAACAGAGGAAGTCCCTGACAACGAGGAGCTCGACAGGGAGTCCCCCTTGAGGACATGGAGGCTTTGAAGGAGGTAGAGCTACAAATGTTTTCAAAAAAGCTCGCCTCAGGTCTCGTAATCCTGCAGGACGTAGAAACCGAAACCACACTGGTGTTCGGAGGCATTGGGAGCAGTCCTGTCTCACTGCCAGGTAGCGCGATCTACAGCGCAATGATGACCTCCACCGCAGTCAACAAGCACCAAGCTAGTCCAGGTTGACGTTCATCATGCAAAGTCGGCTTCGGCCGTCTTGACTAGAACGTTCACCCGACAACACCTTGGACTAGCCCTAATACAGGAACCCTGGTGCAATGATGGAATAAAGGGCCGAGACACGAGAGAATCCTGGGATTGTGACGCGATAGCGACCATCAAGATGAAGCAGGGATAAGCCACGGGCCTACTTCGTTGGAGATCGAGCATGTCCCCTGCAAGAAGTATCGGCCCTGCCGGACTCCGAAACATTCTCTAAAACAGCGATGTTCCTCCATAGCCCCCAGGGGCCGAGCGCAATCGGCTATTTACACGCACACGAGCCGAGCGCATGCTGATGTCGGCCATATGAGCGTAAGCAGAGCTCTCTTCGCCTTCATTCGCTGCCCAGCCGTCGTTGAGGGCAGTTCAAGGCTGGGCTGTGTCGCTTTATTATCGCACACCAATACACTCTCACTTTTTGGCCTCGCTCTTCTTGAACATCGCTGCTCTAAAACTATAAACTGCAGTGAATGATATAAGCAAAAGTATAATCGGTGCATATGAAGAGAATTACCCACTTAGCAAACCGTGAAAAGAAAATGATGCCTTGGATGGCATCGAGTTCTTTTTAATGAAACCAAAATGGGTAAAGATCGGATGAATGTGAGTAAAGTTATGAGCAAAACAATGTTCACTGCTGCAGTGCAGAAGCATACATACTGAGCATACACTTTCATTGGTACAGAGTATATTATAGTCGGGCTTGACCGACTTTCTTACTAGTTGTTTCTGCTTTATGAATTGTTGTTAGGTTATCTTACCGCTTTGAGAAGAGTTGCATTATAAAAGTGTACCGCACAAAGAGTATATAGATGAAAATACCCTGTCCATGGTGAAAATAGTCAGCAACAAGCAGAACTTGTTCGAGAACTTCATGGCTTTGAACCCAATATGAAACGATTTCAAAGATCCAAGAAGTGCCCATTAAAATCGACAGACGCGAGAACGTATTGAATCTGAAAAGCAGCATAGAAGTACAATATTAAACTCCAAGAATAAATTTTGTCAAATTAATAAAAACTACGTTCGCTCAGATCTTGGATTTTTCCGTTGTCTTTCCTCTGGTCTTAGCTCAGTTTTTGTTTCCCTCTTCAAGCGAACAATAGTCAAAGTTGTTCTTATAAACAGAGTTATATTAAACAAAAGAAGTATCAGTATGGGTCCATAGAAATATAGCATGGCTGAATAGTCAAATGCTGTAAAACAACCAAATAAAGTTAGAGTTTGAGGAAGTAAATAGATCCCTTTCCATACATACTTTTAATCCAACATGATCCTTCAAAATTACCCACGCCAGGTAACCAATTCTCCGCTGTGTTCGGAATGATAAAGTCCAATAAAATGATCAGCACAGTCAATCCAAAAGCAGTGCCCCAAGCAAATAAACTGAATTTGAGAAAACGCTTTCCTGACCTTAAAAATATGTTGTTGTATGAAGAATCATGAAAACCCTTCCACAAATCGAAACTGGTCACAGTCAACCACAAAAATCCAGCCATAACGAAAAAATAGCCCAAATAACCTGAAAAAAAATGAAGAGGTGAAAGCTTAGAGCAGAGGAAAGCGTTTGAAATGTTTTTTACCTGCCGTCTTGCAGAAAGACTCGGAGAGATTCCAAATTTCCAGTAGTAAGAGACTCAGCGCTATAAATATGCAGATCATATAGCAGCCGAAACATTTTGCGTTCAGAGATGTTAGCTTCTGGTGATGTGCGATGGTAAGCAACAAACAGACTAACGAAAGAATTATCACTGAAAGAGGAAATCAAGAGAAAGAAAAGTTCTGGTTATACATAACTTTGCTGAATGTAATCAAAGTCGCATAAGTAAAAAGAAGAGAACAGATGGTGGAGGCTAAGGACAAATTTGTTACTCGGTTAAACGGAGGTTAAATACTTTGGCATTTCGATAAATTGCTATCGCTGCAATGGTGTGACCAGAGGCTTTCAAACCTATTGACGGAATCAGCTGCTTTTGTTATTGTTTTTGGGGAAAATTATAACACAGGTTTGTTTTACTAACCATACAGACCTACAAACCACTTCGATATGTGAAGAATCTAAACGAGGCAATATCACTCTGTCTGCGGTTTATTGTCACCCACAATCGCAATATCAGAAAAACTATTCCTAGATTTCTTTAATACACTTGGTCAACGCTTCTTGGTTGCGGCTGACTATAATTCGAAACATCCCCACTGAGGCTCCAAACTGACTAATCCCAAAGGGAAGCAACTCTACAGCGTACTCACACGCGTATCAAACAATCTCGACTATGTATCTCCGGGAAGGGCTATAAACTGGCCGGCAGATCCAAAGAAATTACCCGAACTTATAGACTTTGCTTTAACAAGAAAAGTTCCACAAAACTTAGTAACTGCAGAAGCCCTTGCAGATTTGTCGTCAGACCACTCTTCAACAATATTCACCCTTCTGGAGTGCCCTCAGATTAGAGAATATCCTTGGAGACTGACAGTTCGCTTGCCGCAAAGAATCGTCTGAGACTTGCAGAACGCATACTTCGCAATGCACTCGAAGCTGAAGAGCAGCTAGCACATAGCCGCTATATCGAAAAATTATCGCCTACAAGCACCAAATTTCCCCTATGGAGGGCACACGCCAGCATAAAGCCACCTGCAAAGGTAGAAACGCCTCTGAGGGATCAGACAGGAAGATGGGCCCGCAGCGACAAAGAAAATTGTCTTTTCTTTGCACTTCACCTTAGAAATGTTTTACAGCCAAATCCACCAACCAATGGATATGAAATTTCATTGGTTCCGACCGCCAATCAAAGTTCATTCGCTAGAATTAACGAGAGCGTAGGTTAATGTCGGTCCTGCCCAACTTCGATATACCCGTCACTCAGGGGAATTAATGTTGTATAGCCTTCCCTTATGTAAGTTAACAGAGCGTTAACATTTATGTGAACATTTCAACATTACGAGGTGTGTTCAAAAAGTATCGCGAATTTTGAATTTTCGCGGGTTACGTATATTCGAACTTCGATTTTTTTGTGGCGTTATGTTGGTACTCATGTCTCTCACTTATGCCGACAAGCTCGGCCATTTTGAATGTTCACTTAATTGTTGACAGCTGCTTTGATTTTTACCTATTCAAAAAAATGGATAACAAAAAAAATGGCCAATCGTAAAAATTTTTGGGTGAAAAAGAAAATAAGGGGGGGGATGGATTCCGAATAGTTGACTGTGGCATACGGAGAAGCTACCTTGGACCGAAGCGACGATTATCGGTGGTACAAAATGTTCTCAGAAGGCCGAGAAGATGTGAACGACGAAGAGCGTGCCGGACGCCCGAGCACTTCAACAACAGACGAAAAAATTAATGAAGTGGAGAAAATGGTGTTGGCCAATCGTCGAATCACCGTTAGAGAAGTTGCTGAGGACCTAAACATATCGATTGGCTCGTGCCATTCGATTTTTATCAATGATTTGGGCATGAGACGGGTCGCCGCGAAATTCGTACCAAAATTGCTCAATTGCGACCAAAAACAGCATCGCATGAACATTGCTAATGAGATGTTAAACTCTTTCCGCGACGACCCAAATTTGCTCCAGTGGGTCATAACTGGTGACGAATCGTGGGTTTATGGTTATGACGTGGAAACCAAAGCTCAATCATCTCAATGGAAGCTGCCGCACGAACCAAGACCGAAAAAAGCGCGCCAAGTTCGGTCGAATGTGAAAGTTTTGCTGACAGTTTTCTTCGATTGCAGGGGCGTGGTGCATCATGAGTTCTTGCCACAGGGACGAACGGTCAATAAGGAATATTACCTGCAAGTTATGCGCAATTTGCGCGAAGCAATCCGCCAGAAACGCCCGGATTTGTGGAAGAACAAAAATTGGCTTTTGCACCACGATAACGCCCCTGCTCACACATCGTTGCTTGTGCGCGACTTTTTGGCCAAAAACAACACACTAATGATGCCGCAGCCACCGTATTCCCCAGATCTGGCCCCCTGTGACTTTTTATTGTTCCCTAAACTGAAGAGGCCCATGAAAGGACGACGTTACGCTACGCTTGACGAGATAAAGACGGCATCGAAGGAGGAGCTGAACAAGATAAAAAAAAATGATTTTTTGAAGTGCTTCGAAGATTGGAAAAACCGTTGGCACAAGTGTATAATATCTCATGGGGATTACTTTGAAGGGGACAAAATAGATATTCATGAATAAATAAATAATTTTTGAAAAAACACAAAATTCGCGATACTTTTTGAACACACCTCGTATGTAAGCAAATAGCACATGCGGCAACGTTTTTTTTATAACTTTAATAACTCTGTCATTTTTTATCCGATCTTTATGAAAATCTCAGAGACTGTAGATTTTGAGCACATACACTACACTGCTAAATATGAGCTTGATATCTTCAAAATTGTAGAAGCTATTCAACATTTTAAATGTGGGGCGGGAGGGGGCGTGATCTGCGTCACTATGGCTCTTCTAATCTTCGAGATCTGGGTGTTCATTCAGACAGACGGACAGATGGACATGGCTAAATCGACTCGGCTGTTGATGATGATCAAGAATCAATATACTTTATGGGGTCGGAGATGCTTCCTTCTGCCTGTTACACGACTTTAGTATACCCTTTTTACTCTACGAGTAACAGGTATAAAAATAGGGGAAAGTTAACTTCGGCTCGGCCGATGATTTGTTTACCCTTGCGGCCCCCATTGAAAACAAAAATATTTTATACCCTTGCAGAGGGTATTATAAAATTGTCCGGACGTTTGTAACGCATTGAAGGAAGAATCTCCAACTACATAAAGTATATATACTCTTGTTCAGCATGACGAGCTGAGTTGATTTAGTCCTGTCTGTCCGTAATGAGTGTATCCACAACGATATCAGCATCCCTTTAGTCGAAACTTAAATAGAGCTTCTAAATAGAGCTTCTAACCCACCCAAACCAAGTTGCAAAATCTCTTTCCATGCTAGCAACGCATTCTCTACTCCGAAAAAATGAGCTACCAACCCAGCGACTGACTTGAAGGGCCGCAGAACACAAACTACCTTCAATATGGGATGGTTTTTAAAATAAATTCTGGATCAGCGATGTTCCTCCATAGCCCCCAGGGGCCGAGCGCAATCGGCTATTTACACGCAGCCGAGCGCATGCCGAAGTCGTGCATATGAGCGTAAGCAGCGCTCTCTTTGCTTGCATTCGATGCCCAGACGTTGAGCAGGGCAGTTCAAAGCTGGGCTGTGTCGCCCTCATATCGCACACCAATACACTCTCACTTTTTGGCCTCGCACTTCTTGAACATCGCTGTTCTAGATAAAGATCTGGAAAAAATTATTGTTAGTCCCATTAAGACAAGATTCAATAAATACCAAACAAGCATAAAAAACAAGTGATTGCGTGTATTGGTTGTAAATCATGGTTTAAGTGGCCATATGACATTATGTTGGAGGGTGAATCTTGTGAGTTCCGCAAGATCCCGCTTCAACTTTATTTCTTTTCAATTGTTTAGATCATTGTTAAAGTAAAACTTCCAATATCAGCTGCCAGTTCTTGCCTATTTACTATTTAATTAAATTTTTAGGCTTAATGAAAGTATCTAGACGTGTGCTGTTTGCACTGTGGTAAAAGGTAAAATGTGCAAAACAATAAATTTTTGCAAGTTGAACAATACTTGTAGTCAAATTTGCGATGCAAATAAGTGCACAGAAGAACAATTGAAAACAATAATAAAGAAATTTGAGGTCTTTTGTCGGCAAATTTGTTGAGAAGTGGAAACGTAGCCACAGAACTTTACATATGGTATGTGTATTTGAGCAACGCCATTAAGAATAATTAGATGGAAGTTATGAAAGTTTTGCCGCTCGTACAGGAACAATTTAATTTGTGTTAAAGTAATTTTGAGGGGAATAGGGTAATATGGGAGGGGGGTTTCTTGTGAGTTTGTTTCAAAAACTGCAAAAAATAGTATGTTAAATTATCAACGGTTTTTGATGTATATCCCAAGCTCTTTTCCTAAAATCTTAGTTCATGGTGCTGATATTTTTGGCATGATGTCCGAAGAAGTTTTCGCGGCTAGTAATAGGACTATAGAAGAATAAAAGAGCATCACACGCGTAGGACTTCAAGAAAATTTACAAGGAAGACTTCATTAGTATCTGATTCTTTTTGATCAGATTTTTCAAAAACTTGATTAGACATATAGGGTGGGGTCTATACGATATAGTCTTCCGATCCTAATCAAATTTTAAGTACAGATTTCACAATAGCTTAGCAGCATAAGTTCAAAATTTAATCGCGATATCTCTTCATTTACACATGTAATTAATTTCACAATTCGTCCACTGTGCGCTGAAGCTGTTCTCGTTTTTCTTAAAGCTTACTCAATATTTATTCAATATATGGGCTTAACGACCTGTTTTGATATTAGTCAAAGTGAATGTTAGCATGCTCAAGTTTGAGGTTTGATTATAGTTCAATAATCAACCTGAAAATTCAACAGAGAATACAGTCTTCGCCATGGCGGCAGCCGAAACGGCCGTCTACACAGCCATAGCTACTGTTTATGTTCATATGAATTCTCTGTTGAATTTTCTGGTTGATTATTGAACTATAATCAATCCTCGACCTTGAGCCTGCTAACATTCACTTTGAATATTTATACAATATTTAATCGATTTTTATCTGAAAGCGTTTCAAATAATTACCTATAGTTTTCCCCCATGGTTTTGGCTGTGGCTCAACGCAAACGTGCGGCGCAAGTTGATAATGACCTTCTTCCCTGCGAAAGGCCTGCAGGCAGTAATGCTTCTTATCAAAAGATACATTATCCAAAACACTCCTTAAGGAACCATTCTAAGACAGCGCAAAAATATACATTAGAACAAAATGATTAAAGAAATATAGTTTGCCTACCTGTAACAAAGTCCATGAATCTTTCGGTTTCCCATATTCAAATTCATAGTGACCAATTTCTTTGCATTGTTGGGGCATTAGCTGTTGTACCACAAACATATCCTGTAAGTGTACTCTCGCCTCGGTGCCATTATTGAGAGTTACTTTGAGGTAGGGATCATAGGAGACATAATTATCATGTTTATAACATTTTTCACCAAGGAACTGCTCATCAGGTTGGCAACAGAGAGGTATGCAGGTCCTTAGTTTACAGGCACATCCACGCATATGCTTTGGCTTTCTTACAGTTTCACCGTTTGTCAGTACCTCATGGTCATATTCTCCAGTCCACTCGGCAGGAATAATAAGGTTCTCATACAAGTAGGATCCATTTGGAAATCTGTGTATATCTGTCAAGTTAACAGTATCAGAGTAATGACAGTTTTGTATTTTGGATTCAGCTATAGTAAATGTTACACATATCAGCAGTGACATTAATTTAGTTTTGGGTATCATTTTGATTAAGGAATGCTGTAAGTAAAAATATAGAGTTCGGTAATTTAAAATTTGAATCAAAAACCAAAAGCAATTTTAGATTTTAACGAAAATGTGTTCTTATAAACAAACAAATCAGATTTTGCGGTGAGCCACGAAAACATAGTCAGAGGATTGAACTGAGATGTCTTAACCCAACCGCTATGTTGACCAGATGTTGCTGCTCTTGGTCAGATCGATGGCTTATGGCTTCGGGGAACAACATTAGTCTTTATAAGAAGATATATAATGGGCCGACATATTGCGTAAGAGCACGATATAGCCATTACGTGGGGGGAGAAGATTTTGATACAATTTTTATAAATCGGGCTTTGTTAAGAAAAGTTGAAGCCCAAAACTGAAAATGCGACCAAAACTAGCTCTGACCTGCTCTCATCGACTGTTGGACTGCGACTTCAGGTAAGCAGAGCGCGTCGGCATGCGCACTGCTCGAGTTTGTGTGCATAGCGAAGGGTGCTCGGCCCCTGCGGGCAAGGCATGACCATCGCATCGCTGATATAAATTTTCTTAGAAAAATATCCTGTCACATTTGGATTCTTTTAATCAGGGCTGCAAACCAAAAAGTTTTCCTGAGCTCCGGCTCGCGGGTTCGAACTAAAATTTATGAATGGTTAAGGTTCGGAAATTTGAGGTTCGAGTTTTTTAGGCGAAGGTTTTGGTTCGAGCCTTGGTTCAGCCCATGCTTTAAACAGTGTTAATAAAAAATAGGTATGAGTGGGGAGAAACGCTCCGCCTTTCTCATTATTGCGGTTGTGTGTTACTATATGCTCGATACTCCAAACTCGATACTCAGTAATCGTTAATAGTACTCCAACATCTAATGAAAGTAAACTCGGACACCTCTTCTGTTGATTAACAGAACGATGCGATGCCAAGTACTCGATTCTCAGAATTCGATACCCAGTCTTTATACTAACTACTCTTTATACTAACTACTCGATACTCAGTACTCGATTAGGCAGTATTCGATTCTTAGTGCTAAATACTCAGTACTTGATACCAAATAATCAATACACAGTATTTGATACTCAGTACTCGATTCTAAGACCTCAATACTTAGTACTCAATACTAAGTACTCGATACTAATACTCGATACTTTGTATTTGGTACTCAGCAAACGATGCTAAGTACTCGATACTAAATACTCGATACCAAGTACTCGATACTCTGTATTTGATACTGAATTTACTCGACTCTAAATACTCGATACTAAGTAATCGATACTCTAAGCTTGATTCTGGATACTCTATACTCGATACTCAGTTATCAATTCATAGTACTCAATACTAAGTACTCCCACTCCCCCTACACGACCACCTTAAAGCCCTAAACAACAACACCACAAAATATGTAAGTCAGCGTGACGCGTGACGCTTTTTTTTGACTTGACAGCCCCAAAGGTCCAAAGTCGAGCTCCTCTCAATCGGATGCGATTTGTAGATCACGTGGAAATATTCAAACCATAAGTTAAGTTTAGTTTCCTTTCGTTATCTGAAAAATAGTACCAATGTAATGTTTATGTGAATCATTGAAACGCTTTGAAGTGGAAGATCTTAAAAAGACAGAGGCTATTGGGGACTTTATAAGTAATTCTGAACGTTTATCACGACTTTTTTATTAAACTTTTCTGACGATTCTAAGACTCAGTTGCCCAAAACCGACAAGATAACAGAAGAAGTCGCTAGGCAGTAGGGCACAATTGTTTTTTATCTATCATTA